>PVJO010022110.1:0-28561 GCA_004026905.1 Hystrix cristata | reverse complement strand
TTATTTATATTTGAATTTTTTGTATCAGAGAAATGATATGTTATTTAAGATTCTGTGTGTTTGATTTATTTCACTGAACATGATTTTTTCAAGTGCATCTATTTTCTTACAAATGGTTCAAATTCATCCTTATTTATAGCAGAGTAGTATTCTATTGTGTATGTATATCACATTTTTTATCCATTCATCTATTGATGGATATACAGCCTGTTGTTCCAATGTTTAGTTATTATGAATTGTGTTGTTATAAATATTGGTGTGCGTGTACTGCTGTAATATGGTGTGCTTAACTATTTCAGGAAGATACCTAGAAGGAGAGTACCTGGATGGAATGGAATTTCTAGTTTTAGTATTTTTGAGGAATCCCCACACTGATTTTCATAATGGCCATACTACTTTACATTCCTATTGTCAATGCAGAAGAGTTCCTTAAACCTTACAGCCTCGCCAGCATTTGTTACTTGATTGCTTGATATTTGCCATTCTTACTAGAGTAAGATAAAATTTCACCATTGCCTTAATTTGCATTTTTCTAATGACCATTGACATTTTATTATGTATTTATGGCTCATTTGTATTTCTTCTTCTGCAAAGGGTCTATTCATTTCTGTGGCCATTTATTGTCCAGGTCTTTTACTTTTGTGGGTCTAATATTTCGAGTTCTTTATGTATTGTAGATGTTAGACATCTAAGATGTAGCTGGTAAATTTTTTTCTTATTCTGTAGGTTGTCTTTTCACTCTGATGGTTGTTTCTTTTGCCATTAAAAAAGCTTTTTAATTTAATGTAATCCCATTTGTTGATCCTTAATGTGATTTCTTGTGCCATTAAGATTCTGTTCAAAAAGTCCTTGCCTATGCCTATGACTTGAAAGGCTTTACCTACTTTAATTTGCAGCCGGAACAGCATGTCAGGAGGGTACCACAGAGGAAAGCTGCTCAACTCATGGCAACCAGGAAGCAGAGAGAGAGAGAGAGAAGAGTCTCAGGACAAGAATACACCTTACCAAGTCACAACCTCAGTGACCCCAGCTCTTCAACCAAGCCCCACCTTCTTACAACACGTAACACATTCAGCTACTAAATTCATCTATGGTTGAGTCCATTGATGAATATAGTGCCCTGATGATCCAGTCACCTTACAAACACTTGACAATCTGAGGTAATATTTTAGCTCTAAACCATAACAATACATATTAATATTACATAATGATGTGGCTTGTTTTGGGAAGTGGGTATATGCATTTAACAATTCCTGTTCTTCAGGTAGATTCGAATTTTCATCTGTCAAAATTTTTCTTCACCTTGAAAAAATCTTAAACATTTTTTGTAATATTGATTTGGTGGCAATAAATTCCTCTATGTCCGTATGAAAAAGTTTTGCTCTTATTTTTAAAAGATTCTTTTCTGCATACGAGTATCTCAGTTGATGATTTATTCTTTCAATAATTTAAACATTTTCTCATTGTCTACTGTGTTGCATCATTTCTAACAAGAAGTCTGCCCTCATTCTTGTATTCTACCCCTTTAATTAACTGTCGTTTTTTCTGGCAGGTTTAATAGTTTCTCTGTACCAAAGATTTTTAGCAATTTGAGTCTAATACATCTTGCTGGGGGGGTTGCATATTTTATTTGTGATTTGATGAGTTTCTTGATTATGCTAACTTATTGTTTTCATGAAATTTTAAAAAAGATTCAAGAATTTTTAGGTTTTTTTAATCTCCACTCTTTTTTTCTGAGACTCCATTTTTGCATGTGATAAATAGCTTTACATGACCCTGTATGTCACTATTGTTCTGCTTATAGGTTTTAGAGCTTTTATAATCTGTGTGTTTCATTTCTTACAGTTTTCATTGCTGTTGCTCTAATTTTTGTGCAGTCTTGATCTCCTGGCATAGAATAATTTGTCATTCAACTTCTACAGCAAAACATGTTTCAGAAGTGTATTTTCAGTTCTACATGTATTATTTCTTCTTTTATTGTGTTTTTCATTTATTTCTTCATTATGTGCATATATTTCTTCAAATATTTTTTATTTTTCATTCACGAATTTTGAAAATTTTATTAGTACATGTTTGCAGCACATAATGATTGCATTCATTGTGGGGAATTGCTACATGCACATAACAAATCTCAATTCTTTTTTCCCTTTCCCCTCCAGACATTTAAAATATTTTTGCTAACATCAGATTTATTTATTTATTTATAAGCCTTTATCCAGTTAATTATCATAAACACAATTGACAAAAAATTAACAGGACAAAAAATATAAAACGCATACAATAGTTATATTAAATCAAGGTACACTTTAGATTTATTGGCCATACATTGTTATAATAAACATTTTTCTCTCTTATTTTTCCTATTGCCTGCTTATTTTGTACTTTATTTGTATATGTGAAGCATGTACAAAAATAAATAAGTAAAAGGCGAGAAGTCATGCAATATTTAAGCTTGTGTGTCTTATTTGCTTCACTTAATATTATGGTCTCAAAGTGTATCTGTTTTCCTACAAATGATTTAGGTTTATCATTCTTTGGCATAGTAGTGCTCCATTGTGTATAAATACTGCATTTTCCTTATCCATTCATCTTTTGATGCTTCATCTATAAGCTGCTTCCAAGATTTAGCAAGTATGAGTTCTGCTGCTATGGACAAAGGCAGGTATCATTGTAATATCATGTAGGTAGCTCAGGAAGATGCCTAGAATGGGAATAGCTGGGTCTAATGGAATTTCTAATTTTAGGTTTTTGAAGAGTCTTCATGGAGATTTCCACAGTGTTTGTACCAGTTTACACTCTCATCAACAATGCAAAAGAGTTCCTTTTCCCATGCAGCCTCTTCAACTTCTGTTACTGTTTGATTTCTTGATAATAGCCATTCTTTCTGGAGTGAGATGGAATTTCAGTGTTGTTTTAATTTGCATTTTTCAGATAGCCAGAAATGTTGAAACTTTTCATGTATTTATTGGCTGTTTGTACTTTTTCATCTGAGAAATGTTTATTTAGTTTACTTACCCATTTTGATTGGGTATTTAAATTTGGGTGTCTAATTTTGGATTTTTTTAAAATTTTCTACCTATTAGCCCCTTGTCTGAGAAGTACCTGCTAATTAGTTTTCCATTCTGTAGATTTTTTCTTCACTCTGTTGTTTCCTTTGCTGAGCAGAACTTTTTAATTTGTTGTGCTTTTCTTTGTTGAATCTTGATATCATTTCTGGTATGACTAGGGTTCTGTTCAGAAAAACTTTGCCTACCTGTATGTCTTCAAGAATTTTATCTGTTTTGTCTTCCAGCACATTAAATATTTTTGTTTCAATATTTAAATCTTTGACCTATTTGGATTTCAATTTAGTGCATGGTGACAGATATCTTTCTAGGCTCAATCTTTGGCATGTGACTATCCAGTTTTCCCAGCAATATTTGTTAGAAGATAGCTCTTCTCCAGGAAAAAAAAAAAAGTCATTTTGTCAAATGTCAAATATAAGCTGTCTGAGTGTGCCTGGATGCATCCTCTATTCTGTTCCACTGATCCATAAGTCTGTTTTTTTTTTTTTTCCCATATTATGCTGCTTTTTTTTTTAAATCACTGTAGTTTTGTAGTATAACTTGAAGTCTGATGATGCCCCCTGCCTTGCCTTTGTTGCCCCAAATTGCTTTTACTATTCTAGGTCTCTTCTGGTTCCATATGAAGTTTGGGATTGCTTTCTCTAGTTCTGCGATGAATGTTATTGGTATTCTGAGATTGCATTAAATCTGAATAATAGTTTTGAAAATATTGCCATTTTGAGACTATTCATTCTGCCTAACAAGGAACAGGGCATATCTTTCATTTTTCTGATGTTCTCTTCAGTCTCCATTTTCAAAGTACTGCAGTTTTTATTGTAAAGCTCTTTCACTTCCTTGGTTACGTTAATTTTTGAGTATTGCATTTTTCTGATAGTGTAGTGAAATGTATTGTTTCCCTAATCTCTCTCTCAGTGCGTTTCTTACTGGTGTACAGGAACACTATTGATGTTTTTTGTGTGTTGAATTTCTATTTTATTTTGCTATTTGATTTGGTTCTTGATGTACAGCAACTCAAGCTGAGTCAGGCCTCTGGCTGTGGGGTGGTCTGTGTCCTTTAGCTCAAACCCCTCAGTGAGTCTCTTTCTAGCCTGACTGTGGCTCTTTGAACTTTGCTGTCTCCCACCCAGCCATGTCTATCTCTCCCCAACTTACCATGGGAACATAACACTGGGAACCCTGGAGAGAAGTCACAATTGCAGCTGCAGTAAGTCCCAGGTTCACATGATCAACCCTTCCCTGCAATGGCACCTGACCAAGCACTCTCTCCAGGGAGATGGCACGTGCTTGGGCTGGAATCACTCACCAGCTATTGCCTGTTGAAGGACTCATGTAGGAGCAGAATCCCACGCTCTTCCGAAAAGCTCAAAGTACCTACTGGTCTGTTCCACTGCCCTGCTTCTCCCCACAGTCCTTTGGAGTCCCCAGCTTTCACTTTGCCTCTGTAGATTTGTTCTCCCTTTCCCAGAAGCCACGAGCTGGGAGCTGGAGAGAAAGTGGAGCTTGTCACGTTCTTTCTCCATGTTGTTTTTGTCTCTTCAATTTTTCCGTAGGTTTTAATTTTCCTGTCACCTTCTCATTTCTCAGGAATCTACTTCTCTCTTTTACTTTTTCCCTAAATTTTCATTTTTCAGTGTCTGGATTCTGAATCTCAGAGAAGCTGAGTTATTTTTGCTCACCACTCTACCATTTTCTCAGAAGTCTTTTCTTTAAATCTTGAATATATGTAATAGCTCTCTTAAATGTCATTTTTTGTTAATTAGACAATCTCCATTATGTATTCTTTTAAATATTGTGTATTCTGTTGAATATTTTATTTATATTTTGGACTTCTCGTGTCTAATCTTCTATTGTACAGTGGAATTTGTATTGTCGTGTGTTACAAGTTCTGCATTTTACTATCATATTTGGAGAAATGTCAAACATTATTTCTAGGGTAGATATGTTAATTATAAATTAAACTGATGCTTTCTTGCTGTGTTTTTAAGCTTTTTTATTGCAGTATTTCTAGAAGTTTTAAATGTGGTGTGATTTTTCACCTTACTGAAAAGGTGTGGCCATTCTGATGTTTCCATCAAATGTATTAAAGGCCGCACTGAAATCTGACAGGTAGGATTTAGAATCAATCCTGGTCCTGTATGAAATCCGGGAATTGATCAGTTTGCTGCTCACTGGAGTTCTTTGTTCAGGCTTCTGAGATATTAACCTACACATGTGTCACTTAGTTTTATTCAGCAACAGAGTCAGAGAAGCATATGTATTCTACCTCAATTTTTCTTAACATTATTTTTCTGCATTCTCAATGAAGCAAGATTGCTATCTGCTTAGGATCTCTTCTCTTGCTGTACCTAGACATATTTGTGATATTCACAGCACCTATTACCTTCTCATATGTCACCTCTGTATCACTGTTCTTATCCTTTCCCCATAATAGTCTGTGTTGGGCAGTTTTTCCATGGTTGTGAAAAATGCTTGATGTACACAACTTAAAGGGGGAAATAGTTTATTTGGGACATAGTTTCGGTCCATGGTTGTCTGACTCCAAGGCAGAAGCATCATGTCAGAAGGGTATGATTGTTGAAAACTACTCAATTCATGGTGGCCAGGAAGCAGAGCAGAGAAGAGTACCACTAAGAGATATACCTTCCAGAAACATGCTTCTAGTTACCCATTTCCTCCAGCTGGGCCCCAATCTGTAAGACCACATTCAGCTGTGAACATCAGTGATCAATCTCTGTGATCTAATCCCTTCTGTGGGATTCTCTTAACCCAGTCAGTCTGACAATTAAGATTAACTGGCGCAAACTTACCTCTTCTCAATTTGACGCCTAATCACATCTGTCTATAGCATACTTAATCTCCAAATAAACAAAATTTCACATTCATATTTCCTCTTAACATGAGGTAACCATCCTGCATACAATCAAAAATGCAACAAATGCTTCCCCCAAATCTCAACAATTCCAGCACTGCTCAAAAGTCAAAGACTAAAATTTCATCTGTGACTCAAAGCAAACTCTTAGCTGTGAATCCCTATAACAAACAAAAATCAAGTTACATTATCCCGCGATACGATGGCATATTTTAAACATTCTATTCTAAGGGGGAAGAATGGAGAGAGAGTGTTATGGCTTATATTTATGTGTCCCTTCAAAGCCTCTTGGCCTCAGGGCAGGATTTAGGCAGATGACTGGATCATGGGTGTGTGATACTGGATTAGTCTACTGATGAGTCGGAAGTCACACTGCTGAATGTGATGTTGGGAGGTGAAGGCTGGTGGGGAAAGGTAGGTCACCGGGCATGACCTGAAAGTGTATTATATATTTCTCCTTCTCCCTTGATGGCTTGCTGCTTCCTGCCCACTATACCATGAACTGTTTCTCCTCTGCCAAGCCATCTTGCATTGGAACCAGCACACTATGGACTGAAACCACTGCAAACTGTGAGCCAAAAGAAACCTTTTCTCCTTTAACATGTGGCTGTTGAGTATTTTGTCTCAGCAATGACAAAGTAACTAAGACAGATAGAAAATAATTGGATAATAGAAAGAATAAAATCTAGCAGGCTAAACGTTAAATCTGGCATCCAGAGTACTTGATGGTAAGATGTAAATTATAGAGGCCTTGGGTTGCCCCATACATATGGCCTTGCATGTTGCAGACCATATGGCTTCTTTTAGGCAGACTTCATTGTCTGCCAACAGCTTTCCCCAGAAGACATTCTACTTTCCTGGCCTCTCAATTTCAAAGGATCTCCTCTACAACTTCAGCTTCATCTCCACATCTCCACAGACCCTACTCTCAGAGGTACATTGCCTGCCCTCTCAGATACTCTTTTGAAATCAGTAGAAGTTCCGTGACCCCACAAATTTTTTACTCTGCATATGTGAAAAATGATTGTCCTGTGGACAACACCAAGTTCTGCTGGCAGTTCAAGCAGTAACCAAGTTCCCCTTGCAATGGCTTCTGATGGCCCGGACAGTTAATCATGGAGAAACGAATCCTAGAGAACCAATTTCCTAGGTGGCTTTCTTGAGCAGGCATCTCAGAGAATCTCTATTTGAATTTCACTCTTGAGCCTACTACAGAGTCTTCATAGGCCCCAGGGCATCTTTCTTCTTTTTCAAAGTACTTGGTTTCTTTTTAATGGTGATAATCTCTTAAGACCAAGCCTCCTTTGGCCCCAACTTTCAAGTGGTTCATTTGGGGCCAATTTATGTTTTCCACATTTTTCTGTTATGGACTTTATTCCAATTCTCCTTCTACATCTGTCTAATAGCGGCTGTCAGAATCCATGCAAGATGCTTAATATTAGACTGCCTTGAAATTTGCTTCATCAGTTAATTAGTCTGTCACATTTAAATTTAGTTTCATACGAAGTTTTAGAACAGAGGCAAAATCTGCATCATTTCATTGCCAGAAAGTAACAGGAAGGGCCTGTAGTCCAATTTTGAGTAAGGTCCTCAATCCCATCTCAGAGCTCCTGAGCCTGGCCTTTATTGTCCATGTTTCTATCAGGACTCTGGTCATCTGAGCTCTGATAAGAAACACCCATCAGGCCCTACTTACAACATTCTATGGCTTCTCTAAAATGCTCCTCCAAACCTCTCCAAATTCTTCCTCCAAATACATGCTTCCAGTGGCCCACCTCCTCCAACAAGGTGCTGCCTCCTAATAGCACATTCAGCTATGGAATCAGTGGATTTATCCACTGATAAGTATAGCACCTCATGATCCAATCCCTTCTCTGGAAGATTCTTAATTCAGTCAACTGTACAATTAAATTTAACTGACATACAACCTTAATAGAGAAAATGCCAAGCTTTGACCAACTGTAGTGTGGTGCAGTAGTCTTATGGAGACACATGTGCAGTATGCTGCCTAGTGATATATGATGAAATTTTCTTTTCCAGTTTTATTGAAATGTAGATAATACATTAAAAGTTTAAATTTTGATATATTTTGGTGTATGTATTAGCCATGAAATCATCAATGCTGTCAAGATTTTGAACAATCCATTAACCTACAAAATTCTTCCCACTATGGATCTTTTTGGCCCTCCTTTCTTCCCATCCTCTAGTCCCTGAAGTCATTGATCTGCTTCCTGTTAGTACAGATTTGTTTGCATTTTCTCAAATTTTAAATAAATAGAAACATGTGCATTCTTTTTTTGCCCTATTGCTTTGACTCAGGTTCATTATCTTATGAATTATGGGTCATTATTTATCTTTTATTTCTGAGTAACATTCTATTGTCTTAAAGTACCACAGTTTATCTAGACATCCTTATTAATAAGCATTTGCAGTTGCTACCAGTTTTTGATAGCAGTTGTTAATAAAGTCATTATAAACATTCTCATGCAAGTCTCTGTGAACATCTGTTTACAGTTATCTTGGATATTTAGTTAATAGTAGAGTGGTTAAGTCAAATAGTCGACTTATTGTGAACTTTTAAGGGAACTATGAAACATTTTCCAGAGCATTTGAAACCTTTTATAGTTCCATCACCAATATTTGTACAAGCATACTCTTAGTGATTTTATTAATTATGGCATAGAACTCTGCCCCAGCCTCCTTTATCTATAATTCTCACTTAGTACTGTTTTCACAGGGATCCAATGGGAGACTAACAAATCTGTGCCTCCAGAAGAGGCTTTCTATCCTCTGTCCCACATGAAGTAAATAAGGAGCCCTGTCCTGGCTCCAGTTCCTCTTTATTTCAGGTGAGGAGTTATTTTGTCCACACAAGAAAATGCTAGGTGACTTCTGCATCCAAGCCCCTATAACAGGTCCCACAGCACATCTTGAATGGTCCCAATATCATCTCCATCCCTTTCTGCTGCAGATGTGGGAGATATCCCAAAAGTGCTGATATCTTTTAGGATACAAGGTTAGGCTTGCAGCTTCCGTCCCACAGCACATCCTAATAGAGCGTTGTTTTACCTTCAGCCACTCTTTCACAGCCTGGAAATTATCCTACCAACACAAAGAACTTCTAGTAAACATGCCCTTGTGAGCCACCAGGACAGGATCATTGGTCTGTCTCCCACAGAAGATGCTTAAGAGTTCCAGGCCAAGCTCCATCCTCTCTTGACTGCAGCCAGGGAGTTATCTTACTAGTGTAGGATACTTCTGAGTAGCTTACCGTTCTGTGACACTATTTTTAGCTGGCCAGGATCAATCTACAGCAGATCCTAAAGGAATCCCAAAGTTTGCCTTCAACCCTTTAATTTTGGAACAATCCTAGTAACACAAAGAGCTGTTGAGAAATGCGTTCATCTGTGTCAACTAGACAAATAGACTGGCCTCCATCCCACAGCAGATTCTAAAAGGAGCCTAGATTAGCTCCATCCCAACTCTGCCATTGCTCTTCTTACCTAAACTGTGCGGAGAACTCCTGCGAGATGCACTGAGATTATTGGCCTCAACTCCACTGCAGTTTGAAAAATCCCCTAATCCTTCTAGGCTTAGGTCCTAGCAGCTGGGGATTTTGAATACTCCTATCTGCATGGAAAACTCCTGGATTCTCCTTTGTTGGTGTCATCAGATTGGAATTATTAATACTGATTCCACAACATGGTCTGAGTCAGTCTTGAAGCTTTATATCAGCCCTTCCCAGATGCGGCCCATGAGAAATTCTAACCAAGCAGAGCTCTACCAGATGTGTCCATTTGAATCCCTGTGACATGCTTGTCAATGTCTGTGTCAGTGTACCATCAAATGGCCCTGGAACTAGGTCCTGACCCCTCTTGTTTGTGGTGTGAGAGCAGGGACCTGGAGAAAAGCACATTCATTACTGCTCCTGCAGGTTGATGCCCTGGAATGGATCACATCAGATCTTGAAACAGCTTTATAAGTTGACTCTAGCCCTTCTCATCTGCAGTCTGAGATCAGGATTCCTCATTTAGGAACCAACTGGGAGACATGTCTATCTTTGATCGCAGGGACAAGCCTGAAGATCTTTTGGTTGTGGACTTGAAACAATTCATTGTCTCTATTTCTTCCCATCTCAGACTATAACTATAACAGGGCAGTTTGGAAAGCCTCGCAGCCCACATAATGGTCTAAATGTAGCCTTTCCAGGAAGAAAATAATTTGTAAACATACCTCGTTAATGGCCTACTTTATAAAATCCATGAAGCAAGGTTTATTCCAGCTTCAGCCACAAAGACCATGGGCCTGAAGACAATCTGGTATATTCAGGGATGGGTTATCGCCTATACTCATTAGAACACTGAGAATAGGCCCAGCAGCAGTAGCCTACAGTATGGACCCAAAGTTACCCTCATGACTTAGATACAACCTCACTCAGTGCAATCCCAGAGGCAACCTCAGTCTGAGTATCTAAAAAGTAAAGACTTTAATATGTTGAAACTAGTTTAAGACTGAAAGTTTTTAGTATCGCAGTGCAAGGCTACATGTACAACAGAATCAGGTAAACATGAAATTGCCAAAGGAACCTCAAAGCTCCAATAAACAATCCCAAAGAAATGGAGGTATATGAATTTCCTGAAAAACACATCTAAATAGTCTTTTTTTACAAGTACAAATTATTTTATTTCATTCTCTATGTATGATTCTTCCAAATTTTCTATAATAATCATTTGAAATAAAAAGTTTAAAAAGTGTTATTTTTGAAAAACTAGGGATGGTGCTGTGGTACTGTTACTATGCCCAAGTGTAAATCTGAATGGTGGGTAGATCACTGAACTGCTGGCCTTCTCACTATGCTGCTGTACGCAGTGTGGCTGGTTTTTGTTTGTTTGTTTGTTTTTAGGGTTAGAATAAAACTACACCAAGACATATAATAATCAAGATTCCAGAAATTCAACACAAAAAAGGAATATTGAAAATTGTTAGAGAAAAGAAACAAATCACCTATAAAGGAAAATCCATCAGAATCACAGCAGACTTCTCAACAGAAACTCTTAAGTCAAGGAGAGCCTGGAGCAAAGTATTTCAAACCCTAAAAGAAAACAGTCTCCAACCCAGATTGATGTACCCAGCCAAATTATCTTTCAAATTCAACAATGAAATAAGATATTTCCACAACAAAGAACAACTGAAGAAATTCATGACTGTTCAACCATTACTATACAATATTTTGAAAGGTATCATAGAAAGGGAAAAAGGAGAGTGTAAGTCCAAGGACACCAGTAAAAAGAATCTACCAGGCAAAACAAGTATTTAAACAGAAGGGAAAAACACAACCAACAACAGAAAAAGACTTTGACAAAAATGAGTCAATATGTAGTAGTTATAACTATCAATGTAAATGGCCTCAACTCACAAAAAAAAATAAAAATAATAGTTTTTAAAAATACCAACAAGATGAGAGAAAATACAGACAGATAACTAAATTAAATGAGGAAATGAATGAATGAGCAAAATGAATAGTTTAAAAAAGAAATAGAAACCATACAAATCAAACAAAAATCCCGGCCCTGATGCATACAAAAACTGAAATTAAAATACCAATAGTTTTAATAATGGACTCAATAATGTAGATGAAAGAATTAGAAAACTTGAAGGCAGATCCTTTGAAATTACCCAACTAAAGGGATAAAATCAATAAGGCATGCAAATACATGAATTATGAGAGTTCCCAAAGGAGGGGGCAGCCAAAGGGGCAGAGAGTTTATAAAAGATATACTGTCTAAAACCTTCCTAAATTTTGGCAGAAGAAGAATACAAATGGTTGCCGAATGTGTAAAAAAAAATGATTTAATATCATCAGGCACCAGGGAAATGCAAATCAAAACTACATTGAGATACTATTTCACCCAATTAGAATGGCTACTATATATAGTTATAATAATAACAAATGCTGGTGAGTATGTAGAGAAACTGGAATTCTTATGGAGTTAACTGGAGTGTAACTTAACTCCATTAACTGGAGTGTAAATTAATGAAGCCATTATTAAAAAATGGTATGAAGATTCCTCAAAAAAACCAAAACTAGGTCTACTATATGATCTAGCTATTGGATGCCTTTTTATGTATCCAAAGGAAATTAAATCACCCTACCAAAAAGAGAGCAGTATGCCCATGTTTACTCTCCACTATTCACAAGAGCTAAGATATGAAACATTCTAGGTGCCCATTCACAGACTAATGAATAAAATTTTGGTATGTACAATAAAGTCTTGTTAGCCATAAAGAATGAAGAAATCCTGTCATTTGCAGCAAAATAGATGGAACTAAAGGACATTATGTTAAGTGAAATAAGCCAGGTGAGAAAGACACAAAACTACATGCTTTTTCTCCTATGTGGAACCTAAAAACTTTGATCTGAAAGTGAAATAGTGATTACTGAAAGTTGAAATAGATGGCTGAGGAAGATTTGAGGAAGGTGGTTATATTTGATCAGTACACAATTTATTCATATATAAAAATGTAACACCTCCATTAAAATGTACAATTAATAAATGTTAACTAAAAAAAGAAATAAACACTTCCAAAATCTTGGAAGGTATATAGACATACACATTCAGGAAACTCAAAGGATGCAAAAATCAATTAAAATATTCTAAAATACATTATATTCAAACTATAAAAGTCAAAGACAAAGAGAAAATTTTGAAACTAGAAAAACAGAAGAAATTTTTAACATAGGCAGAATCTTTCATAAGGCTATCAGTGAACTTCTCAACAACATTATTGCAAACCAGGATAGAGTAGGATGACATATTGAGCATGCTGAAGAAAAATTTTTGACAGTCAAAATAGTATACATGCAAAAATTGTTCAAAAATGGGGTACAAATATTTCAAGATAAACAAAATCTGAGGGAAACCAGCACTGTAAGAATGGCCTTGTAAGAAATTCTAAGGGTGGTTGTTCAGTTTGAACCCCAATAAATAAACTGATGAAAGGACTGCATACAGAGGAGACACTTTAGATTCATTTTTGTGGCCAGTGTTATCCTAGTAAGGAAGCCAGACAATGTCATAACAAGAAAATGAAATTACAAGGTAAGATCAGTGTTAAACATAGATGCAAAAAATATAATTTAAGAGCTAAACCTGTAAAAACTAGTCCAAGAAAATATGGAGAAATGTTCTGTGTCATTGTCCTGGGCAAAGATTTATTTATATGATTCCAAAAGAGCACAGGCAACAAATGCAAAAATAAATAAATGGCATTGATTCAAACTACATACACTGCACAGCAAAAAAAAAAAAAAAAAAAAAAAAAAAAAAAAAAAAAAAAAAAAAAAAAAAAAAAAAAAAAAAAAAAAAAAAAAAAAAAAAAAAAAAAAAAAAAAAAAAAAAAAAAAAAAAAAAAAAAAAAAAAAAAAAAAAAAAAAAAAAGCACTAAAGATACAACTTGCAGTGTGAGACAAAATGAAATATTTGTAAATTAAACCATACATGTAAACTTCACATCTTCTACATCCATTAAGGAGTTAACTAAATAACAAGAAAATAAATACACTAATGAAATAATGAACAAAGTCCCAAATAGACGTTTTTAAAGACATACGAATGGCCAACAAATACATGAAAAAATGTTCATCATCCTGATCATCAGAGATAAAACTGAAATTTAAAAGGCAATATTATCTCTTGCCTGTGAGGGAAGCTATTATCAAAAAGAAACAATAGAACAAATGTTGAGTAAGGTGTGGAGAAAAGGGAACCTTGGTACCATGTTGGTTTGAATATTAATTAATACTGCCATTATAGTACGGAGTTTTCCTAAGAAAATTAAATAAAGAAGTCCCATCTGATACAGAAATCCAAAATAAATGAAATCAGAATGCCAAAGAGATAGCTGAACTCCTATGTTCACTGTAGTATTATTCACAATAGTCAAGACATGGAAGGAAACTAAAAGTCCACCATCCGATGAATAGGTAAAGAAAATGTTGTATAAATAAATGCTGGAATCCTATTCAGCTGTAAAGATGGTAAAATCATATCTTTTGGGAAAACGTGGATGAACTTGGAGGATATTATGCTAAGCAGAATAAAACAAAGAAAGACAACTTGCATATAATCTCACTTGTAAACCTCAATGGACGTGTCAGCCAAGATCATGGAAGCAAAGGAAAGAAGGATCATTAAGTGGAGGAGCAGGAAGAGGATATATGGGAATGTAGTTAGGTCTGTAAAAGGACAAAAATTTCAGTGACACTGCAAGAATGGCTATTCGTGATTTATTGTACATAAAGGTGACTACAGTAAGTAATATTAGTTTGTATATTTTAAAATTGCTAACATAATATGTTTTAAATCTAAATGATTTTGCTAAACACAATAAGTACATGTGATGATGTATTTAATTAGCCAGATTTAATCAATACACATTGTAAAAAGAAAATGTTACAGCGTGTCCCATAAAAATACAAAATTATTATTTTGTAATGAAAATTAAATTAAAAATAGTAAAAACTAACAAATGGAACTAAAATAACCCAAATATTTGTCAAGGTATAGTAGATAAATTGTGATATATTTCACAAAATCGAATACTACTCAGCAATACAACATACAAATAACTGATATTTGAGGTATAGTATATTAATCTAAAAAAGCGTCCGGTGAATAAGAAAGGTCACACACAAAAGAGTACATATTTTGTAAAACCATTTACATGGTACTCTAGAACAAAGAAAGCCAATGATTTTACTACAAATCAGAATAGTGTTTAAATTTGGAGGAGTATTGACTAGGAAAAATTGGCATCTCTGAGTGTGATGAAAGTGTAATACTGCTCTTGGTAGTGGCTATAAGAGTGTATATATAGGTAGAATTTCCTTTAAAAGTATGCATTTTACTATATAGGTTTTGCGCTTTAGTAGAAAATGCAAAAATACAAAGCAATAAAGAGGCAGATGTCTAGTAAAAGATGACTTCTGCAAGATGTAGATAATGTTTTTATGTGAATAAAAGCCGGGCGTAGTGGTGCACGCCTGTAATCTAAGCACTCAGGAGGTGGAGGCAGGAGAATTACTGCAAGTTCAAGGCCAGCCTGGGGTAGATAGTGAGCTCAAAACCAGCCTGAACTACATAGCGAGACCCTGTCTCAAAAAAACAAACAAAAAATTTATATATGTAACATATTTATATTTGGCTGACTGTAATATATGGGGGTATGGATTCTGTTATTATGATTTTTCATTTTAAAATATATTTAAATTAAGTATTTCTTTTGCCATGGGATTCAAAATGCCTAAGGAAACACATTTACAGCTCTCTTCAAATAAATTATTGGCTTGACAGTTTGCAAAATATTTATCTAAGAATCTCTCAATTGGAGGATGATAGTTTAGTTTAAGAAATTGATCTCTTAAATTTTGAAATCTACAGCATCATGAAAGTCTTTGTGGAATGATAAGCTTGAGATATTCCTGGGTAAATGGATGCATCTTGAGACCAGACTCTTAAGTGAAGTAAATCAGACACACATGTTTAAATACTGCATTGTTTCTCCTGTGTGAGAAACTGAAAGTGTAAATAAAGACTAAAATGTATTATATTGGAAAAGAGAAGAAAATGTCCAAGTGGGAAAGGGAACAAGGGAGGGGGAAAGGAACCGAGAGAAGAGAAATAAGAAATGGAAGGAAAAAATGGAAACAAAGCTTTTGTAAATAAGGAGGGAGGAGGGGGTGAGGGGAGGGGAACGGGAAAAAAGAAGCGACAAGATACATCATGTACAGGTACAAATCCCCTATGATGAATGTTATCACTATGTACATCTAAAATGTACCACTAAAATAAAATAAATTTTAAAAAAAGAAAGTCTTTGTGGATGCAAACACAACCGTGTTCTATGTTTTTTAAAATTCTTTTACAAGTATTCATATCCCGAGGCTAATGCTATATTGAAGTGTTTTAAAATAAATTATTTTAAGGCTGATATTGCACTGCAGTATTTAAAGCAAATTATTTTAAAATATTTTACTGCAATGTATAGGTACAGAATTAATGTAATGAATGTGACCATTGTATGTAGAATGTACCAATACATGTTCTTGGTTTAAAATTTAAAAAAAATATTTTACTGCAGACACTGTGATAATTTCTGACTTACTTAAGATGTATTTCTTGTCCATTCTCTTTATAAAGAAATTTAGAGTGAGAATTGGGCAAATATGCAAGTATACAGGGAGGTAAAATGTGAAACAAGCTAGCAGGACTGCACTATACAAAAAGGCTCCTCAACTTGTGTGTCTTTGTTCCCAAAAATTTAAGATGACTTATTTAAGTGCACACTGAAATGTCAAAATAATTAATAATTACTAACAATTATACAACCTTTACAGACAGCATTTGAAGATTTTATTTCATATAATAGCTTATTGTATTTGGGCAAGTGTATTTAATGTAATGTATGTTTATAGAGGCTTCCTGTACTCCAGAGTCTAATTACATGACCAGAACCATTACAGATATGACAATCTAGACTTAATTCTCAATATGCAAATATCTCCTTCCCTTTGTCTTCGTGGCGATCGAGTTCAACATAAGTGGATTGCCAAGACAGCAAGAGTTAATCATTTATGGCTTTAAGACCTTTAATTGTAATCGCTTTTAAGAGGAATTATCGTAAAACCTACATAGCATTTTACCAACTATATATAATCACATTTAATATACTTTATAACATGTCATATAACCACAGAATAATATTAGGATAATATAGAAATACATAAAGAAAAAGCCACAAACACATACAGTTCGGTTTTTTTTTTCTTTTTTTATTTATTTTTTTAACAGCTCTGTTTTATAAAGGTAACCACTGTTAATATTTTATCATTACTTCAGCATTTTGATGAGGAAATGTATTTCTCTGTATATACACATTGTTACATATTAATCTTACAGCTTACATAATGTTTAAATTGCCTTTTAAATCAATGTATTATGATTATGTTGTTCATATTACTTCTTGTCTAGTCATACTAGAAAAGTGAGTATTCTGATTTTCAATATACTGTTTCAACTTTTAAGATAATCGTCAAATAATTAGTGTAATTTTTAAAAAATAAACATTTGATCAATTTCACAAATAGATTTACAATGTATTTACAATGAGACTTCAAAATGATCTCACAAATCTACATGACATACTACATAATTTACAAATAAAAGTTAGAAAACCACTCAGTGAGTAAAGAATCTAGTTAGGTAGCTGGAGGTAAGCTTTTACATAATTATTGTGGACTATTTACTTTGATAGTAGTGGTATCCACTTGTATAAGAAATGCCCAGGTGATTGGTTTAGCACAGTTCTGAGTGATTAACTTGCTAAGGACAGAAGACCCAGGGACCCTGGCTGTGTGCGGCCCCAACCAATAGGCTTGTAGCCTAAACGGAATAAAAATGGAAAGGAGGAAGTCTCACTTCAGCTTCTTTGGAAGAACTATTGCCATTGGCTTTGGATGCTCCTTTCTAGGCTTGCAGTGTAGAGCCTTCAGCCTTAAAGGGAAGACTCTCCAGCCTTTCAACACAGACCCTTCAGCTTCTTGAGATAAACTTGCAAGAGACCGATGGCATTGGCTAATTAGTCATGGTGTTCCCCAAAGTGAAATAGGAAGACCATTACATTTTTATTAGATTTATATAATCAGAAAAATTTAAGGACAAATGAATAGAAACCTACCTCAAATCATAGTAAAAGAGAATCATGGCCCATCAGCCAATTCCCAGATTTGAGACACTTTACAGACCCCAAACCCCTGAATAAAATGATGGCGAGATCCACTTGACGGAGTGCGAAATTTTTGGTGCACTATCAAACATTTATGCCGCCAATATTTCTCTCTCCTTCCCCAAAGGGACCAAGGGCCTTTTACATGAGAAACTGTCCCCTGGAGAAAGGGAAATGACTCTACATTTAGGGAACTACTGGACATTGGTTCTGAACTAACACTGACTCCATGGGATCCAAAACGTCTCTGGGACCCTCCAGGAGGTAGGGGCCTGTGGAGGTAAGGTGATCAATAGCGTTTTAGCAAAGTTACAGTTCACCAGAAGGTTCCTGGATCCATCTTGTGGTTATTTCTTCAGTTCCAGAATGTATAATTGGGGCAGATATACTTAGTTCTTGGCAGAATCCTCACATTGGTTTTCTAGCATGTAGTGTGAGAGCTATGATGGTTGGAAAGGCCTAATGGAAGCCAATACAGTTACCTTTATCTGAAAAATAGTAAACCCCAAACAGTATTGCCTCCCTGGAGGGACTGCAGAGATCAGTGCCATTCTCAAGCTCTTGAAAGATACAGGGACAGTGGTTCCCATTACATCTCTACTTAATACTGCTATTTGACTTGAGGATTAGACAGATGGGTCTTGGAGAATAATGATAGGTTACCATAAACTCATTCAAATGGGAACTGCATTTCTCACCACTGTACTAGATGCCCATGGCTCTTCCTTCTGATATATCACCTCTTGCCTCTCGGCATGCACTTATGGCCCCGTGGGGGTATGCCGTATGAGCAAGTGTCAGAGGAAGAAAAGGACAGAGCCGACTTTCAGATGGTTTTGCATGGTATGCAGGCACAGCCTGCAATTGGACAACTGCACCATTATAGCTCCTTTCCAGGACATCCCTGAAGGACTGTGGTGAAGGGAAATCTTCACAGTAAGCAGAACTCTGAGAAGTACATCTAGTAGTACATTTTGCCTGGGAAAGAAAAATGGCCAGACATGTGACTATATACTGATTCATGTAGCCTGGCTAGATGGCCGAAGGTCTGCCTGGACGGCCAAGGATGTGGAAGGAACATGACTGTTTATGCTTTGAATCAACATCCATTATATGATACTGTATTTCTGAGAGCCAAGATTCATAGGTCCAGGAATCAAGGGGTGGAAGTGGGAATTGTATTACTCGCCATTACTCCTGGTATCCCAACAGCAGAAATCCTGTTTCCTATTCTCACAACCTTATGCTCTGCTGGATTAGAAGCCTTAGTTACAGAGAAGGGAAAGCTTGTACCAGGAAGCACAATGATTCCATCAAACTGTAAGCTAAAACTTCCCTTGGTCGTTTTGGGCTCCTCGTGCTTCTGAGTAAACAAGTTTAAAAGTGAGTTATGGTGTTGGTGGTGGTGATTGATCCAAATGATCAAGGGGGATTTTGGACTGTTACTCCACAGTGGAGAACAGGAAGTGCAGGAGATCTCTTGGGGCTCCTTCTAGTATTACCATATCTTGATATTAAAGTCAGTGGGCAACTGCAATGACCAATCCAGGCAGGATGACAAATGGCCCAAAACTTTTAGAAATGAAAGTATCACCTTACCAAGCAAAGAACCAAGACCTTCTGTGGTAGTTATTGAAGGCCACGGAAATACAGAGTGGATTATAGAAGAAGGTATTTATAAATACTAAGTATGAATACATGACCAGTTACAGAAATGAGGACTTTAACTGTAATTTTTCTCTCCACATTTGTTAATATGCTTGTGCATATATACACAAGTATTAAGCAGGTGTATTTATTTTCTCTTTGTAATATAATGTTGATAGACTTAATATTGGTTCTTAGGTATTGTTAAACCTGTATTATAATATTTCATTTATGAAACCTTAGAAGTACGAACCACCAAAAGAAAAACTTTGCCTTATATCCTGGGGAGGAAAATAGTGCACTTCCATTTGTACACAGCATACTTGTACCACGTTAGGGATAATTATGAATTTGTAATTGTAACTGGATGCTACAGTTTGAGGAAATGTGTTTGGTTGTCAAATTGACAAGAGGTGAATTACAATAGTTAATTGTGGTGTCAACATGAATAAGAAGTACCTAGAAGATTGGTTTAGCACAGTTCTGGGTGTGTGTGAATGACTGACTTACTGAAGACGGAAGACTTGCCCCGGATTTGGGTGGCCCCAACTAATTGGCCTGTAGCCTGGATGGGACAAAAACAGAAAAAAAGAAGGGAGTCTTACTTCTGCTTCTTTAGAGGAACTGTAGTCTTTGCC
Organism: Hystrix cristata; assembly: GCA_004026905.1. Lineage (NCBI taxonomy): Eukaryota > Metazoa > Chordata > Mammalia > Rodentia > Hystricidae > Hystrix > Hystrix cristata. Next base: position 8,558 of record PVJO010022110.1, on the reverse strand, counting down.
ATTGTCTTTGGCCACCCATCTCCAGGCTTCCAGTGCGGATTCTTCAGCCTTCTCCAGGAGACTCTTCAGCTTTCCAGGGCAGACTTGTGAGCACAAACCCTTTAATTTCCTGATACAGACTCACAAAGGACTCTGCAGTGAGCTCCAGGACATTGACTTTTGACTCACCTTCAGGTCTCCAGTGCACAGACATCCTTTCTGCAGCCTTCTACACGTGAGTTCAGGCTTTAGTGTAAGTCTACCTTGTAAATCCTTTGCATATCATAATCATATTATGTATACATTAATCATATTATATGTATTATATATTATATATACCATATGGACCCCAAGTGATACATTCATATTTGCAAACATGTGATCTCAATCTTGATCATCTATGAAATATTAAAAGTAGAAACTAAAACATTCTTAAGAGCATTAAACTTACATACAACATTTTTTAAGATTTTAGTGTGTCCTCTCATACTTAAATATAAAATTCTAACAATAAATATAATACAATAAATATAACCTTAATAATTAATAAATAGTTAAGGAGAAGGATGTACGATATTGCAATGGAAGTATAAAAAAGTCTTTCACCAAAAATGTACACATTTATTAGGGAAGCAAAGCATTTCGAGGTGCCTTCCATCCTTGAGAAATAGCACACTAAAATGGAAGTGACATTTGTGTTTATACTGAGTGATGGGTACAGCGATAGCTACCTACTCACATACATTCAAGGAGGTACTTCCTCAACATTGACAATGACGTGACAGATATAAACCCTTAGGGTGTTATTTATAAAGTCACATCTGAACATTCACATAGGATCTATTCACCAAAGGAGACATACTGGATAAAAATAGTCAGGTATGATAACTCAAAGTAGTGCTCACAGAATGTCATTAAATGTATCATTCAACTGAAAACTAACTGGCCTTGTATTTTGGGGCACATTATTCCGAAAACTCAAATGTAAATGTTCCCTAAAATAACAGTAAACTTCAACTTTGTCTTTACTGTGAATTTCAAAGTGGGTATAGTAAGTTTACAAGTTCCCAGTATTTTTTCACTCTTGTATTCCCTGCACCAAGTGTAATTCCTGACATTTATTAAGTGCTCAATAATTTTTTTTTTATTGAATGAAAAACATATGAACTGTTTATAAAGTACCTCGAAGATTGAAACAGGACACTCAGGTGAAATTAAATGCTTTGGAATATGAACACACACATATATGTATATGCGTGACAGTATTTCATATATGTCTATAGATTTACATAAAAATTATAAAGTAATTTAAAACAAGAAAGTCCTACTGAAGAAAGATTTAATCACTACCCTGTCTTCCCTCAAAAACTTCTCATTTTTAAAATATTTTCATTCTACTAGTGGAACATATTAGCTGAGAAATTTTAAGAAAGCTATGTGATTTAGCTAGTCCATAGTAGTGCTGGATATTTTCAAGAGCTATAACAAAACATCCAGGTACAATGTAAAGAAGTAAATGACAAGAGTTTAATACATGTTAGTATCATCGCTTATTGGCTAAACCTATCTAGACTATAGACTAACTTTTCGCATTTTTCTTGTTCTATTTCTGACAATTATAAACTAATCTTTTCTATTTTTCTGAAAATCATCTTCAGTGTACTATCTTTGAGAGTTTTAGGTCTGGAAAATGGGACACAGGGAAATTAAAGATATTTTTAGCTAGTCATTTTAAATTGAGTACTTTCCACATAATTATGTACATTAAACTGAATAATTTATTTGCTCAAACAAAAGGAAAAAATGAACAATTCGTAAAATGGTGTATTGTTCTGTCCATGATCATCTACATATATTCCCATGCCTACATGTAAGCATTAGATGTAGAAGTGTATATTCATTTGACTTATTCTACTGTTTCACAGGTAACTTATTAAATGTTATTATTTGCTTAATGATTTTTATAAAAACACTACAAGCAGCCTTCTACACATCTGAAAAATTTTCTCCTGCCTCAACATAAAACATTTTTCACACATATTTTGCTTCAAGAGTTTTTGTGCTAGTAGGTGAATCATGCATCTTTTATCTTTTTATTCAGTGAATGTTGGTATAACAAAATGACAGTTTGTTCACACAGCTTCATTGAATTTCTTTTCATGACATTTAAAAATGAATGCTATTTTTTAATAAACTAGCACTTCAAAATAATTTTCGGGTATTTTTTCTTATTTTAAATTGCATGTGTCTATCAGTGTCTCTTCCGATTTGAAGATTTCTGCTGTATTTTATACTGCTGTCAATGATCTCTCACTCAGTCTTGTGGTTCTTCTCTGCCACCCACTAGAAAAGTAGAAATGCAAAGTATAAATTGAACTGAAGATATCATTGTCTACAATTCAGACTCTGTCAATATAAAAGTTTTACGGTGTTGATGGGATGTCATTGATTTTTTATCTAATCTTTATTGAAAGGAAAGAGCTTAACACAAAAATAAATGGAAGCTCATTTTTCTTCTAAGCATCTTTTTCCCCAGAATTCAAGTTACACTCCACAAGATAGTTACTTAAGTGTGTGTGTAAGTTTTGTCTGTGAATTTCCCAGAATCAATCAGGAAAAAGCTGAATGACTTTAGGTTTATTTTAAATTACCATAATATGTCAAGGTACAAAGCTTCAGGGAATTTCTGCAACAAAGCTGTGAGACAGGGTTTATTCTCATTTTTTCAGAGGAATAAAATAAAATTCAAAAAGCTGAGATCCCTACCCACAATATAAAAACTAGTAATGGAGAGCCAAGATTCACTGACTTCTCTCCTACTTCAAAGCTCATTCTTCTTTTTTCTACTCTGATGTTACCCAGTAATGTTAACACCGTATTTAGAAGGCAGGATTTTAACCTTGGCCTCTAAGCATATGCCTGTTTCAACAGTACTCTCATGTTTACTCAAAGAAGTAAATGAAGATAAATATATATTTTCCTTCCATTCACTCAGTATTCCTTAGAAAAAATCCTTACCAAGTTATTCTACAGTGAAGAACTCCTCTACTACTATTTTGGGAAAATGCGTACTACACTGAATAGTTGGAATGCTTCACATTACCAGATCTTCTTTGCTCCAGCTCTAGCTAGATTTAAAATGTCAGGTTGAGTCATTTCTTTATATTCTGGAAGAATGTAACACAGTAGGGAATATGTGGAGATGCCAGACACATACAATGTGGCATCCAGACCATGGGGAGTGATAGGTCAGTGCCTGACAGATGGCATATTGAGTTGGAGAGGCTACTGGCAGATGGACTTGATGATTTGGGCAAAGCAAAAGTGCTTTTGGCTAACTAACACAAAGCACAAGGAAGGCGCTGAAGGAGTCTACTTCTTTCTGATAACGATGCCAAGCTGGATTTAGCAGATGATGTAGTGAGGATGAGGCATATGGAAGTTAATAAAGTGATATTCCTTTCTAAGCATGCTATAGAAAAGGCAGCGAATGTGGACAAAGGGTCTCTCATATGTGGAGGCAAGTAAACCCTACGTGTTTATGGTATATATGTAATATATGCAGCAATACTTTTATGTTTTTAGGAGAAAATATTAATTTGCAAATTGATTGTTTTTTATAAGTATGCACTTTAAACCTTACTTTATCCTTCATGAGTTAAGCAAATTAACTTCATGTACATGTTTCATAGTTTATATTAGAAATACATGATATTCATGCAATTAAAATAACTGCAGCGCTTTCTCAAAGCAAAGTATTTTCACTAAGACTACTTGAAAGGAAGCATTGTCTTACATTTATTGATCAAAGTAGCTCTCGTTTGTGTGATGTTCTATCAGTCTAGGATGGTGAAACTACTAAACAATTAATAATAAATCACTGACCTGCTTTCCTTTGTAACAAGATGAATTTGCATCAGTCCCACCAAACATTTTTTAAATTATGCACTTAATTTTTCTGAGGTTTTTTTAAAATCATAATTGATAAAGTCATATATATTCAGGATGTACAATGTGCTGATTTAATAGACCTATGCAATTGTGAAATGGTTACCAAAATCAAACTAATTAAACCATCCACCACCACAAAAATTTATCATTGTGTGCAGAGGTGGGGTGCTAAGTACACTCCCAATACACTGTCTTTGAAAAATTCAAGTAAACAATGCAGTGTTATTAATTGTCATGATATATATTAGAGTCCCAAAACTTATTCATCTTATAATTGGAAGTTTGTATCCAATGACCAAAATCTTGCCTTACACAACTCCCAGTCCCTGCAAACCTCCTTGGAATTTGACTTTTTAAAATTTCACATAAAAATGAGTTTATAAACTCTTTGTCATTCTGTGTCTGACCTATTTCATTTAGTGCGCACTCTCTGCATTCATCAATATCCATCCATCCATAGATACCTCATTTTGTAATACATTGTAGCACATCCATTTGTAACACGTGCTATGTTAAACATTTGATCCAAAATTTCTGGTTTCAAATATATTATCTTTAGCCTCTGATAAAGTCTCTCCCAACTTTCAATAAGAATTCTGTAAATTTTTGAAAAATGAGAGTACACACAGCAAATGATTAAAAAAAAAAAGGCCAATAAGGGCAATTAAGGTCAGTATGTTAGCCAATGAGATAAAGAAATCAATAAAAATGTACCTCATGAAAGAAAAATCATCTCTGGGAAAAGATGAGGTTAATCAATTCCATACACTAGTTCATTGCTCAAAATCCAGGATCTATATTAACCAGAACTCCAAACAACCATATTTCTACTGGGAATGTGCTACTTTTTGGGCAAATAGATTATTCCTACTCCATTAGTTTTTTTCTTTTTTTCTCGTAGACAAAATTTACACACATTTAATGTGGGGTAATTTTGAAAAACATACAAACCAGTGTAACTCAAGCCCTTTCTTCACCCATAATATTGTCACCCACAAAAGTGACCTCCCCCCTTCCCTTGGCTTTCATCTTACTCTCATCATTGGTTAATTCTGCTTATTCTAGAATTGTAAATAAGTAGATCATTCATTATATATATATATATATATATATAGGTATAGATATGTGTATACACACACACACACACACACACTCACTTTTTGTGCTTTATTCTGCTCAGTAGATGTCTATGAACTCATATGTATGCATGGATCAGTAATTTATTTCTTTTAATTCTTTTTTTATTTTTTTTTACTAGTATGGTGCACATTTGCAGTACATGATGTTTACATTCCTTGAGGGAGTTGGCAAATGTATACAACAGATCTTAATTCTTTTTCTCATCCATTTTCCTCCCCTCTCTCCCTCCTTCCTGCTCCCTCCATCTCTTGATTCCCTTCACATTTGAAAAAGATCTATGTTTCTACTTCCCATGCTCTAATTTTTTCACCCCCACCCTTCCTCTCCATCCCTGTTCCTTCCAACTCTTAGTCTCTTTCCCATTTGCAAAAACTCCACTTTCATCGTTTAAACCTCAGTTCTTTTTAAAGCTTCCTTTCCTTCCCCATCCCCCTTCTCTATCTTTTGTTCTACCATCCATTTGAAAAAGATCTCCCTACTTCCACTCCTTCATATATATGTATATATGTATTTATGTATTTAAAATATGTACATATATTTATATGGAGAGAGAGAGACTTTCTCATATAATAAAAAACATGCAATATTTAATCTTGTGTTTCTGACTTATTTTGCTTAACATTATTGTCTCAAGTTTCATCCACTGACTGACAAAAAGCTTGTTTATGTTTCTTTCTGGCAGAGTAGTATTCCATTGTGCATAAGTTACACATTTTCTTTATCCATTCATCTGTTGATGGGCATATAGGTCATTTCCAAGATTTAGCTGTTACAAATTTTGCTGCTATGAACATGGGTAGGCAGTTATCCCTGTAATATGATTATTTAACTCTTTTGGGAAGATACATAGAAGGAGAATAGCTGGGTCAAACGTAATTTCAGTTTTATATTTTGACACATATCCACACAATTTCCATAGTAGTTGTAATAGTTTACATTCCAACCAACAAAATAGGAGAGCTCCTTTTCCCCAAAATACTCATTAACATTTGTTATTATTTGATTTCTTTTTTGGTGGTGCCGGGGATCGAACTCAGGGCCTTGTGCTTGCAAGGCAAGCACTCTAACCACTAAGCTAAATCCCCAGTCCCCATTATTTGATTTCTTGACAACCGTTCTTTCTGGGGTAAGGTGGCTTCTAAATGTGGTTTTAATTTATGTTTTCCTAATGGCCAGGGACCTTGAACATTTATTCATGTATTTATTGGCCATTTGTACTTCTTCTGAGAAGTGTCTATGCATTTTAGTGACCCAATTTTTGACTGGGTCTTTTATTTAAAGGTGTCTATGTGTTTTTTGTTCTTTATGTATTCTAGATGCTACTCCTCTGTCTGTGGAATAACTCATTTTTTCTCATTCATTAGGTTTCCTCTTCACTCTGTTGGTTGTTTCCTGTGCTGTGCCAAAGTCTTTTAATTTGATATGATACTGTTTGTTGAGTCTTGGTATTACATCTTGTGCCATTGGGGTTCTTTTCAGAAAGACCTTGCCTATGCCCACGTAGTCAAGAGTTGCACACATTGTATCTTTTAGCATACCGAGGGTTTCTGCTTAATATTTAGATCTTTGTTCCATTTTAATTTACGCTTGATCTTAGCCAAAAGGCCGAGAAGCGACCCATTTTTATTTTAGTTTAGTATGTTGTGAGATATACCAGTCCAGGCTCAATCTTCTGCATGTTGATATTCAAATTTCCCAGCACCATTTATTAAAGAGGCTATTTTTCCTCCTATGTCCATTCCATTCTCATACATTCATTGAGAGACAGCAACAAAAGGGAATTAGCAGTAGTGTATTTTATCTTAGAAACATATAAAACCCATAAATAGATTGCTGAATGTGTAGACTGGAAATTATGATATTTTATTGCTCATTATGGAACATGATTGAATATAGACAAATATATTAATAAAGTGAAACCAAACTATCTTAAGTGCTTACATGAAGTGTTAGTCATTTTTCTGTTACTATAACAAAGTACCTGAGATAATAAACTTAGAATGAGGAAATGTTAATTTAAACTCACAGTTTTAGAGGTGCCAGTGCCTAATTATTGCAAAGAGAGGCAGGGTCCAGCATTTCAATATGTCCCTAAAGGGCACTCCACCAATGACCTAATTTCCTCCCACTACATCACATTTCCTTATCACTTCCCAACAGTGGCACAGGCTGAATATCATGCCACTAACACATGGACCTTTGTAGAACACTTCCAAATCTTAGCATGTGGATTCTGGTACTCAGAAATTCATGGCCATTCAGTATATGTCCAAGAATCCACAATATTTAAACTGTTCCAGAATGCTCAATAGTACATGCCCAGTGTCTTCTCTGAGACTGAAGGCAAACTCAACAGTGAACTCATAAGTATAAAAATAAAGTTACATATTTCCAAGATACAATGACAAAGGGTAAATATTCCAATTCAAAAAAGGAGGAACAGGAAAATAGTAAAGATAGATTGGAATAAAGCCAGATGAGAACCAATCAGGTCAAACACTGAATCTTAAATCTCCATGTCCAGTGCATGGGACACTTTGTTTTGAGCAGTAGGTTCCCAGAGGCCTGATAAGTGCAGGCAAAAACTTAAATGAACAAAACCTCAATTTCACAGAAAGTATTACAAGGAATCAACAAATGGGATCACATTAAATTGGAAAGCTGCATAGCAAAGCAAACCACCAACAGGGGAATAGACAACCTACAGAATGGGAAAATATTTAAATTATTTCATTTATCTAAATTATTCCATTATTAAGATAAATTACAAAGTCATAATGGTATCTAAGAAGGGAGAAAATCATAAAGGTAATCTAGGAAAGCAGGCTGCCTCCAGATTTATCAATAATATTTTAGTCCTAGAGGCAAATGACAAGACCTAAAGAGCTCTGATGGGAAAAGGACTTGGAAGGTGTTTTATATGTAGCCATAATGATGTCAGTTTGTGAAGGCAATATAAGTAAACAAGACATAGAAAGGCTCAGAAAATGTACCACTCATTCAGAAAATTTTGAATAAGTTACTTTAAGACTTACTTCAGCCAAGTGAAGAATAGTTTTTAAGTCAAGAGTGTAAAAGTTCTGTTTGATGAGCAGAATTCTCTATTCAGTTTGATAAGATATAGCTGAATCATGTTGAGATTAAATGTTTTCAGTTAACTTCTGGAACCTAGAGGTGAAGCTTCAATTTGTGTCACCGTGCTTCAATGGTATGCTTTTATTTGGCCTCCTTTTCTAATACAAGGAGATGTGTTTCATGGCATATATTTTATTTTACAGCTCAGATGGGATCTCTTGCCAGGTTCATTGAAAACTTACAGCAATCAGTAGTGATGTCCTCTTCTGGCACATTTTAGCGATTAAAAAAAAAAAAAAACTTTAAAAAACCACCATGTCGGCTGGGGATTTAGCTCAGTGATTAGAGTGCTTGCCTTGCAAGCACAAGGCCCTGAGTTCAATCCCGGGCACCACAAGAAAAAAAAAAAAAAA
>PVJO010022109.1:0-28650 GCA_004026905.1 Hystrix cristata | reverse complement strand
TCTCCCCTCCTCTCCCCTTCCCTCCCCTCTCCTCTCCCGTCCTCTCCTCTCCTCTCCTCTCCTCCACGTGCTTTTTCTCTCTGAAGTTTGAAATATCTCCACACTGCTGCCTTGGGCTAACACACTTTTTGTCAGAGGGAAAATAACACTAACTGTTCCGAACCTTTTGTAAAGCCTGCTAGGAAAAGGAGGAAGCAAAAGACTCACTATTTATGACAACCTGTAATTCATCCAAAGGCTTCTAAAATTTCAAAGAGGGCAAGAGAAAGATGATCTGCTTCAAAAAGAAAATAGGAAGAATCCAATTTTTGATTTTATTTCATTTGATCCCTAAAAGGAAAGGAAGTTCCAAAAAATAGAGATTGCATTGACCAAGAAACAGGTTGAAGTTCCTAAATAGTACTTAAGAACAGAAATATGTGATGTTCAATTTTAAGGCTCCTTCACTGCTGTGGTGTAATCGTTACTTGAATGACACTGAGCTTTAACATCCTAGATGTAGAAGAGGGCTTGCTAACTGACAAGCAGCTTTCGATGTTAAAACTGGGAGCCAAGTGCAGGAAAGGAATACTGTGGGAGGAGAAGACTGGAGTTGAAAGGATGGAATTTTCCATAAGAAATACAAAGATGTCTATCACATGACTCCTGTATTTAATTAGACTAAAAAGATTCATTTCTGAAAAATATTCTAATCCTGTATCATTCACTTTAGTCCCACATTTGAGAGCAGTCTTGTCACAGTATCACCTGTACTTTTACTGATTTTAGTAACGAAGGAAAGACATTGAGGAAGACAGTAAATCTATCATAATTTTTGACAGCTATAAGCGTGAGGTTTATTATGAAATAGGATTAAACTAAATGTACAGTGTCATCAAATGTGAAATGAGTATTGAAGTATTTAAAAGCCTCCAAAAACTCGAAGGTGCCCAGGTGAACTCTCGTCTAAATAGTCACGGTAGTAAGCTATGATTATATTTCTCTGAAGTGTATTCAATTAGCCAAACATTGATCAGCTAACACGTTCATATTGAGGCTTTCTCTCTAGAAAGATAAGATTTAGTATCCTCTCTAATAGAGCTTACATTGTAATACATGGACAAAAGTAACACATGATATTTTAGGTTGGACCAGTTAGCTACTCAGTGTATGAAATTAAGATGAGCAAGATTCTGCAAATGTGGAGGCGGCCGGAAAGAGTGAAGCTTGAAACGCGGAGAAGCGGAGGATAAGAGGCATCGTACCCAGCCAATTAAGAAATTTCCTTGCTGCAAGTGCAGGCTCCAGGGAGCTTCATTTGTAATCTCTGGTTATGCTTCATTTCGTTCTTGGACTCTGCCAAGGACCTCTGGACCAGAGACTTTGCCTCCAGGCACTCGCCCTATTACTTGTATTAAATGGAGTGAACAGTTTGTTCCCTGTGCAGTCGCCTTAGCACAACGCTTCTCACGACAGGGCTACTAAATAGCCCTCCACCAACATTCCTGACAGTTCGATCCCATTAAAGCAAAGGAGACTGTGGGATAATCCACAGAGTTAGAGTTAGAGTTCGAACCCAACAAGAAACAATAGGTAGAAAGAAGAGAGCAAAGTGTCTGACTCAGTAAATTTGTAAGTTCAGTTTCTGCAGCATTAAATGTAAGATGCAATGGTTCAACTCTGGTTGGGGGTAGTGGTCTTCTTAAAGCAAATTGCGTGATGCTCTGTAGAGTACTTTGCAGTAACTCAGAGGAGTAGGTTTGAGGAGAATTCCAATGTCCATTAAATAAAAGCTATTCAGCAGTATGAATTTAGTATGTTGGTCTACGGAGTGTTCTTGTTTCTTCAAAAGAGTGTTTCTGCCTGGGAGAAGGCAGTAATCCATTAAACATGAATTCACTGGAAGGATACTGGGGCTCAAATGGTTAAGGACGGAGTCAGGCGTTAACTTAGGTAAGTGTCGCCTCTAATAATATGATAAATTAGAGCAAGACCCCAAATAGTTCACCTATGAGAAGGATAATTGGTAAGACCTCAGATTCCATTCTCTGAGCCTAAATTTTGTAGATGAGGACTTGCTTAATCTCATAATTCTTCCAGGTTAAAAAAAATATGAGCCACTGACATCCAGCTTTGTTTAGAGGTAAGAAGGCTGCTAGTAGAGTGAGAATGTAAATCAGATACTTGGTTTAAAATAAAAATATGAAATTACCACCTGCTTTTAATTGTTTTATGATTAAGTACAGTATATTAATGATATAATTACCTTTCTTTTTGCCAACAGGACAGAAATTCAGTGTTTCAAGTATTGCATTGGTTTAACAGAACAATTTCTAAATATGTAACAAGTTATCTAAAAACACCTTTTGTTTTTTTTTGATATTTTATTTTCCTATTACTATATTTCCAGAGAGCAATGTACTTAGACCATTTTACCTTATATCTCAATAGAATTTCCTTCCTAGAGTTGCAATGTAATAGTTTGTCCTCGGATTTTTAAAATTGAGGTCAATATAAGAAATAGCAAAGGAAGAACCTCTATTCCTCTCTGCCCTTAACTCCATACAAAATTAATCTCTTTCCCTTCTATGTCTCTGCTGTGATGTATACACACTGCTTTATAGCACTTAGGAAATAACATTGTATAATATATTTTTTAGTTTTAGTTAAATCCTCTTCCCATTCTTCCTTTTATTTTATTCTGAAGTTTATTTAATTATTCAGACCTTTCAGACTTTATATTTTAAATATAAAATGTAATCATTCAGATTTCATAATTTTCTAACATAAAGATCAATTAAAAAATCTAACAATACCAGTTATTTGCCTGGAATGCCCTTGTAGCTGGATATGGTGCTGAAAGTTCCCTGCACTATGCCTCTTGTCTTGTTTTATAATCAGATGCTGTTGTTTGAGAGGCTGAGGTGGAGTGGGGCCCTCTGCATTATATCTGAATGTTGGGAATTTTAAAGGTCTAATTTTTGCACTCGAAACTGCCTTATTTCCATGAGTCCGAATAATTTATTCCCCCAGCTCTCATTTTCTCAAGACAAAGTTACCTTTTTCTCAGCGGTGGACTTGGAGAGAATATGAAGAACAGATTTCATATTATTATTGTAATTACATAATAAGGTATACCAAATTCACCCAGCGTTTTCATTTTACTTACCTTTGTCTTGTCCATATGCTTTTTTTCTGGTCTGCTAACCTATAAATTCATTCTTTTTCTCTTTCAGTAGTTCCTATGCATCTTTTTGCCTCTGTTGAAAAAAACTCCTGTCAAGAAAAATGGTTGTTTTTCCCCTGTGCTGTGTGCATGTACATCTCTTTTTCTGTGCCTTCCTGGTACCCGTTTCTTCTTTATCTCTTATTTAATGTACATGTCCTTTCTTCAGTCACACTGTTAGTGTACCTTTGCTTTCCCCCCTATAGTTTTTTTCCTCACATCTTCCCACTTAAGAGGCCTCATCTGTTCTCCTAGAAAGCCCAAAGGAACAAACATATTGAGGTGAACGACTTTTCCATGTTCTTTTTCTTGGTGTTCTAATTAAAGCGCGTGTCCAGGTGAAGGGAGGAAGCCTGATAAGTGCCCTGAAGTAAAAGCCACCAGAAGCATGAATGACTGAAAGTAAATTTTGTTATCAGCAGAAGAGGTATTTAGGGGAGCAGAATGAGGCATAAGGAGGAGGCAAGTGATTTCTGACCTGCTGGAAAACAGGTAGACTTCACTCAGTTGACTAAAAGTCGAAATGAAGAATCTAAATCTTTCAGCTTAAAAGGCCGGATTGATTTGTTGAGTAAGGGGTCATTTGTCCATGTTTTGCCATTTGGACGGTTGTACAAAAGACCTGTGAAAGCTGTATTTTTGTTTTACGTTCCTTATCGAGTTCCCTATTACAGGCCCCATTCTGCAAAGATGGCTTACGTGGTAAAAGATCCCTTTTCCTTTGAGTGATGTAGAGTAGATCCAGTAATTAGCTCAAATTCCATTTGAAATGCCACATTTATTAAGACAGACTGTTATTTCTAGGATAGTTTTATCATTAAATTCAAATTAAAGCTAATATAATTTTTCAATGTTAGTAAAATCGATTGTTCTTATTTTAAAAGAATTTGAAAGGACTATACTGAGGATCTTTTTATCCCTTGCCCAAAAAAGGTTGAGAAAATACTATACTTTTTATGGCAACTGTGCTTTTATTATGAAGGCATAAATTTCATTTTATTTTTAGTCTTTGCCTGCAGTTCACTTTCAAGACCATCCTTTAGGTCTGTTAGATTCAATGGAAAGAATCCATTGAAAATGTCTTTCCATTGTCTTTAAATGTCTTTCCATTTAAAATGTCTGTGACGTCATTAGATATCAAAAGTAGAGCTAATGGCAGCATTGCCTGACCAAACTCGTACTGCTCTTCTCCCAGTTACCAAAGAGTTCCTCACTGTGCTTTTGGTGGTGAACAGCAGCAACACTTCACATCTTATGACACATTGTTGCACAAAGCTCCTTCACATTCATTACCTCATTTAATCCTTGAAAACAATGCTGTGAGCTAGGTACCATTTTCCATATTTAAGTGTAAGGAAAGGGATGCTCAAGGAAGTAATGATTCGGCTGCTGACCCAAAGCTAGTGTCACAGCTAGGGCTTAAACCTATTTCTTCTTTCTTTTACTCCAGGGCTCTCCGCATCGTTACAATGTGTCCTTCTGTGGTGCTTTGTTATTACTTGCTGAACTAACTACCCAGTGCCATCAACATGCTGCCTTAGGACAACTTGTGCAGACTAAGCATCTGCTCGATGTCAGATCCTGTTTTAAGCACATCCACCTATTGCCCGATTCTGTCCTTACAACATAAATAAGATGGGCAATATCTCCTTATGTTACCAACAAGGACACATAGAGCTTAAGTAACTTGCCCAGGAATGTGTATGTGCTTCTAGTATAGGGTAGTATCAAGAATACCCCTGTTGGAAAATGGAGCAAGATTTGAACAGCTATTCTGATGCCATAAACTAAGAAGACTAGGTGAGAGTCCAGAATGCCTGGCTTTAAGAATAATGTTATTGCTATGAAAATGCTAAAATTAATAAACACTAGAAAGTTTCAGTCATTTGATCAAATATACAGAAATTTATTGAGCATTTGTTATGCTTGAGGGTTGTACTAGGTGCCTGGATAATATCCACATGAAGCTTACCAGATGGAGACACATTTGAACACAGATACAGACATGTAGTAAATCTCTGAAAGCCAGAAGACTTCATGGAAATGTGAGCATCCTTTACTATGAGGGAAGCAAGGGAGACTTGCTGGAAACCTAGCATTAGAGCTGGTCTTCGGGTAAAAGAGTAGAAAAGGCAAATCGTAGTGTATGGTGTAATTGTATGCGGATTCTTTGGGAAGCACCTCAAAGGTCCCAGGACTTACTCCATCCATCAATAGAGACTTTCTGTGTTTGAGAGAATAAAGTGCATCTATTCTGAAGCACACTGCATTCAGGAGAGGAACCCTGAGCCCCTGAGATCTATTGAAGCAAACTTCTTGGTTTGCCCCATTCTTTCCTCTCTGGTGTAAACTGGGCATCTTAAGAAACTGCGTCTTTCCTGTGTCAAAGAATCGATTCTTAATACATGCTATTGGGGAGGATGCAACATTCATTTTGATCACTGTTAAATCAATATAAATTCAGAATGAATTTGTCTGACTTTTAGATTGCTCATTGAGCTGGAAATTCCAGGGAAATGCAGATGAGGATGTCAGATTATTTCTTCGAGAAAGTTTTTGTACCGTGGCTCTTTAAGGTCCCAAGCAGACTCAGTTCTTCCTTTTGCTAATGTCACAAGTGAGAATTTCCTGGCTGAAATGTATTTCTTTTTTAAAAAGTGCCACTGGAAGCATTTCCCCGGGGAAATTGCCAAATAGAAGAACTGATGCTCCAGGAAGACTTGAGGATTGTATCAGCACTACAACGAGGAAAACATTGTACTTAAATTTTTTCTTGCAGTTTGTTCTCATGAAGTGTCCTGATCACATTAAGCAGCTCGACACTCATTTTTTGTTCAGACTGCCTGGGGCACCTAATCAGTAAAGGCCAAAAGCCTGTATTGTTTGTCTAAACGTATCTTCTCTGTAAATGTTTTCATAGTCAGACTCGAGTGATCCACTGGATGTCATTCAGCAGTAGGTATAGGTGTTTTGGCACGTACTGAAGATGAGGTGCCGCTTGGTATGCAAATAGTGTTCTAACTGAAAACTCTAGTTCCCGTGATTTGCCCCGTGTTTGCCCACATGGAATTAGGAGAAGAAGAATTATGACCTATGTGTTTGACTGCTGGAACTTTTCTAAATAAATTTCAAAAAACAATTACATTCATTAGTAATTTTATCAAAGGAATATATTTCAGTTTATTCAAATGTTCGTACCACTAGTTTGTGTAAAGCACCGAGTTAAAAAGGACATCTCGAGATGGATGACCTTGTCTCTTCCCACTAAGAGCTTACAATCACATGAAAAAAATAGATCTATAAAACTGTCGAAAAATGGATGTGTAGTATATGTAGGAAAATTAAAATAAGAACCACACATTCTTTTTAGCAAATAAAAGGCTATGAGACCTGGGCATTATTTTTTTCTGATTGTCAAAATCTAAGTGGGATGTGTGTAAGAAGAGTTTACGTTTGAGCTAAGAACTGAACTCTGCATAAGAGGTTAAAAAGTAGACAAATGGAGGAAACATTGGTAGGTAGGAGCAAGGTGTGAACAAATCAACAGAAATTTAAAAAATCAGATGGATGCCAGTGTGGCTGGAGCACAGATATGCACCTGACTGAGGGAGAGATTAGAGTGAAAGATTTATTGAAAACATTGTAAATCTCTTTTAAAATGTAGTACGTATTCAGACTATGCTGTGTAAATGGTGCCATACGATAAACTCTAACATAGTCTAGGACAAGCTATTAAGAATAAGCTTTGTAAATTCCAGTAATTGGGGTTACCATTGACGTGTGCCCAGGATTGAAGCCTTCTTTGCAAGGTACCCCCTCTTGATCCAGTTTTACTTTCTGTAGATTCAGAGACCCGCAGTCAACTGTGGTCTGAAAATAAATACTAACTGGAAAATCCCGGAAGTACACGATTTATAATTTTTAAACTGCCTATCATCTCACACTGTTCTGCTCAGTCTGTCCCAGGACATGAATCTAATGTGTTCATGTTATTATGTGTCACTTGCACATTAGTTGCTTAGAAGCTACCTTAGTTACTTTTCTCTTGTTGCTGAGACAAAATACCCAACACCAAGGTTAAGGAGGGAAAGGTTTATTTAGCTCACAGTTTGTAGAGGTTTCAGTCCACAATCAGCTGGCTCCAAGGCAGGGCGGCCTGGCAGAGAGGCAGAAGGCATCAAGGTAAGCAAGGGAGCTAAGCAGCTTCTTCCTGTGCCTTGTATCTTATCCAGGCTGCCAGGATTAGGGCGGTGCCTAACCAATCAGTGGATGCATTTAGTCATCACCTGCCCTTAATCCCAGCATCACACACTCTAGATCCAGCCCCCTCTTACTGCATGAGGCTTTGGGGGGACATCTAGACACAAACCGTAACAGTAGCTGTCTGGTTTTCTGATCAGCTGTCACAGTACTGCAGTGGTCGTGTCCAAGTAATGCTTATTTTACTTAATGTTGGTCCCAAGGCACAAGATTAGTGATGGTAGCACACGGATATGCCAGAGAAGGAATAAAGTGTTTCTTTTAGGTCAAACGGTGAAAGTTCTCAATAGGGAAAGAAAAAAGAAATCAGGGCCGGAAGTTGCAGAGGTCTATGGTGAGAGTTAATCTTCTGTCCATGAAATTGTGAAGAAGAAAATACTTTTTGATCATTTTGCTGTCTGAACTCAAACTGCATATTTACAGAGAGTGCGTGATAGGCGTAGCTAAAATGAAAAAGACATTCAGTTATCTGATGCAGCGCTATCCAGGGTTTCAGGTGTCCACTGAGATTCTTCCCCACCAATAAGGGGGCACCTACTGTATTTTAATGAAATATTTTAAAAATACTTTGTCTTTGAAAATAGGGCCTGACCTCCTCATCCTTCTTCTAACAAATATTGTTTTCAACTAATTTACATGAATACAATTACAACATAAAATAAAATAAGCAGGTTTACACTGCAAAACAAAAATCTCTTCTCCTACCTTCCTTTTTGTAGGTCCATTGCCCGGAGGAAACTGTATTTGATCGTGGAATTCATACATCATTTACATTGAGTTTTAAATAGTAGCAAAACTGCTTTTTATTTGTTTTGTTCATATTGATAAACCATCATTTGTTTGCCAATTTCTTTATTAGATATTAGAATTGCTTTTAATTTTTTTTGCTAGCGCAGATAATGTAATGATTTTTTTGCAGTGGTAATTTCAAAAATAAACTGTCTTTATAAAGCAGTTTTAGGTTAACAGAAAAACTGAAGATACCACAGAGAATTCCCATGTATCCTACTCCAAGCTCCCTCTATTATTACCATCTCACGTCAGTATGGTATAATTAATGAATAAATAATTATTCATTAATTTTTTTTTTGCACTAGGGATCCAAGTCTGGACCTTGTGCTGCTAGGCAAGCCCTCTAACCACTGAGCAAATTCCCCAACCCCAAGGCATTATTTTTGAAGTCCATAATTTATATATATTTTCTTAGTTTTTACCAAAAGCCCTTTTGCTCTCCCAGATTTTCTCCAAGATGCTGCATTATGTTTAGTCATTGTCACCTTAAACTCCTCTGGGCTGTACCGTTTTCTCAGACTTCCATAGTTTTTAATGAACTTGTCATTTTTGAGAAATACTGGGTCAGGTATTTTGTAGGATGCCCTCTCCTGGGATTCATCAAGTATTTTTCTCAGTATTTGGCTGGAGTTATGTGTTTTAGGAATGGAGATGGCAGAAATAGAAGGTCATTTTGTGCATTTTACCGTGAGCACATTCTGTGAACATGACATAACATTTTCACTGTCGCCTGGCCGAGGTCGTGTGATCAGATTTCTTTACTGGACAGTTACTGTTTTATCTCCTTTTTACTCCTCTTTTTGGAGAAGAAATACTATTCACGGAACCACAATTAAGGATTTTGGGGTTATTTTCCAATTCTTGAGAGTGTAGTAGCTACATAAATTATGTGAAACTCTGCATAGGAAATTTGTCTCTTCTACTCCATTTATGTATTTATTCAATCATTCATTTCCTTCTGTGTACACTCCTGGATATGGGACTAATCCAATAAGACTTTATTTGGCTACTTGAATTATTTCAATTTTGGCCATTGGTTCCTGTGTCCTTTTGACATTCCCTATCAATGTGGATTTTATTGTTTTAGCACTATCTTACTTTGTACTTTCTGGAACTACAAAATTCTCCAAACTCATGGGGATAATTCCTGCCCCAGCACTTAAATCATTGAGTTTTTCAAAGAGCCCTAATTTCTTTATTTGAGAATAATATTAGCCAAGGTTTTAGAGCTCCATATGCCTGTTCTCTTGAGTGTTCTCGTTGCTAGGCATGTTCTTGTGACAAAGCAAAGAAAGTGTTTGTGAATGTATGCATGATAAACTGTGTGTATATACCTGTCTATAATATTTGTATATGTCACTGTATGTATCTGTGGAGCTATATGTGAATTTGTATTGTTGCGTCTAACTCTGTTGTCACCTGACTCATTCTAGCCTCCTCCCACTGTTTATCTGTAAATTCCTCCTCCAAAAATCAGGAATGTGACTTCTACTGTGCTCTATCCATTCACTTAACTGCTGAATTTTATGTACTTATGTAGCAGGAAAAAAATTTAACCATTGTTATGGGGAAAATACTCTATCAGCTAGTATACAATGCTTAATATGAGACTGACGCCACTCATTTCTCAAATCACTTAGTAATCAATTTTTACCACAGCCCTCCTTAGTGAGATTATAGCATACATTTGTAATACAGTTAGATTTCCTTGACATAGTCTACATTCCATCTTGGAATAATTGCATATTGCAAACTCTACTTAAGAAACTAAAAGAAAATTAAAGATGCAATGATACAGAATGTAAATAAGAATACAATTCAGTGTGTTGACCTAAATGTCACTTTCAGTTTAATTGACACACACATACTCCTCCATCCAATGACAGCAGAATACATATTCTTCTTATGCTTTACAATGTTCGCTAAATAGCAGACTGTATTCTGGGACATAAAATTTACCTTAACAAATTTAGAAAGGTAGAAATTGCTTTGAAGAACTTTTCAAAACAAACATTAAGGATAAATAAATGAAACATATAAATGAAAGTAAAAGTGAAATATAGGGAAGATGTTGAAATGTTAGTATCCAATAATATAGAAGTTCCAGAAACAACAAAAAGTAAATAAAGTTAGAAACTATCTGAAGAATATTCCAATATGTCTTGCAATTTTTGAAATTATCTAAAGATGCAAGAATTCAAATTGAATGTTTTCATAAAGGACGAAATAGTGGGAAAGGCTTACACCTGGATGTGTTATTGTGAGTATTAGGACACACAGAAAACAGAACGTAGCAAAATATTCCAGGTGTGGAAAAGGAACAGGAATTAAATTGATACCGTATTTCTCACCAGTTATACTGGATACATTAAGGCAATATATTGTTTTTTTAAAACACGTTACTCATTTTTATATCTTGCTCAAATATTATCTAAGTAGAAGTTGAAACAGATCTTACTTTTATGGCTCAATATGCACTGTGAAGGTACCAGTGCAATGGGAGACCCATTGCATGGAATATTATTCAGACATTAATAGAAACGAGCTAGAACACCATGAAAAACATGGACAAACAGTAGACATATATTACGGAGTATAGAAGCCAGTCTGAAAAGGCTGCGTATAGTGCGATTCCAACTATATGCTGGTCTTGGGAAGTTAAAAACACAGGGGCAGTATAGTAAACTGTGATTACCAGGGCTTGAGCGATAAGGAAGTCAGGAATGAATGAGCAGACCACAGAGGATTTTTAGGCAGTAAACCTGTTCTGTATGAAAGTCTAGTGGTAGGCACATAACATTATATATTTGTTAAAATCCATGAAATGTACAGCAGAGAAAGTGAACCAGAACAGAAACTATGGACTTAGTAAAGTATCCGTGTTGGTTCAAAGAGTATATAAATTTTCCCACACTAACGCAAGATAATGATAATAGAGAAACCTGTGTCTGTGCGTGTTGGGGGTACATAAGAACTCTATTTTTGGTTCAGTTTTTCTGTAAATCTACAACTTTTTTTGTCTATTAATTGTTGAAAAATTGTTGTACTCCAGGTTAAAAGAGAAAGACAGAAAGAAATCCAGGAAAACATAGCAAACATGGATAAGAAAACTATCTGTAAGGTTTATTATTTAGAAATAGATAATAACCTAAAGAGAAGAAATAAATGCAAAGCAGTCTACACCAAAAACTCTCAAAGATAAAACCTGGTGTGAGGGACTGAGGGAGGGTTTAGCTCAGTAACATGTACAAAGGCCTGGGGTCAATATCCAACACCAGTAAAACAAACAAAGTGACAAAGTGATATAGTGGGATGAGGTGGTTGGGCTGGAGAAATACTCTCACATGTTAGAACGTTGTAGGATACTTGTCTTGGGGTTGATATCAAGTCATGTATTATAAATATCAAGTCAAATATCTATCTGTCTATCTATATTTTAGGGAAATTAATACAGGTGTTTTCTGAATTTCATGGGAATAACTAAGGAAGAATACAGTTTGAGGGTAGAGTTTTCAAACCAGAAGTAGACAACTTGCTATAGCCAAGGAAAGTAATCAAAGTAGAGAAAATAAGGAAACATAAAGAAAGAAGAAAGGAAAGTTAGGAAAGAATGGAAGAGGGAGCAGGCTGGAGGAAGGCGCAGGGGAAAGAAGGGAGAGGCCCGCCAAGGCAGGGGATGATGAGAGGCTGTGTGGATGCTCTGTGCGTTGCGTGACTCAAGGGGAAGTTGCTGCCGGGTTCTGTGAGCAACCTGCAAGATTCGTGCTGAAGGTTGTAATTGAGAGCCAATGGAAAATATCTTCGAATGTCCCCAATCTGTTTTGTGCAAGTTTTTTTCAGTACATAGACAGTTATGTGTAAACAGGTCTTATAAAAACAGATTGGTCAAGAATGAATGAAAATGAGGTATTTGTAGGGAAAAAAAAGAACCAATAGCTTTCACTATTTTCACAATGATAGCTGAAAGATAGTCCTTTTAAGTCTCTGGGGTAAGGACTAGTTTCAAGTACTATATGGCTCTCGAGTTACTGAGCAATGATTCTCGATAGATATCAAAAGTGATTTTGCACAGCAAGATTTTATTTAATTTACCTAAAATATTTCAGAGGCAATTGATGTGTTGCTTTAGACACTTGACTGACAGTAAAACTTTTCTACAGTGATTCAAATACCTTCTCAAAGTAGATGAACAGAAACAAAATGTTCAGTAAGATGAATGTTAAATTATTATTATTTAGTAGAAAAATAGGCTGAACAATTTTCTTTGGTTCCTTTTATATAATGTATAACCTGATATTTCCAGAAGAAAGCTAAAGGGTTTTATGGCAATTATTCAGATAACTATCTAAACTTTAATGGCTTAGTACATTTAAGAGTTAGGGTTTCTATTAATTATATAACCGGGTTACTTGCATGAATCATGTTTTTCATGTTCCTGCTCACTCAACCCCCCAAGTTGACTTGGGTTATATGGATAGGTTACATTGCTTTTGATTCACAGTTTGACTGTGTGCAAATTGAAGGGGGAATGTTTGATCAGCATCAGGGAGTTAATGGGACTCAGTCACAGAAATTGTCAGAACCCTTAAATTGTACAAAAAATAGAAGATGCTCATTTATTATGATTTGCATGGAGTAACACTCCTGTTTGCAAAAGATTATATCACCTCTATATCCTGTGAAAAATATCATTATTATTTAATCCTTGTGATTTCCAGAAAAAGAAGACTACAAATGCCCCCAAATTCCACATGGCTGATATCCAGAACCTTTGAGTGTGGTGAGTCCTTACTGCCACGATTGGATTCTGTTAAGAGATTATCTTGGTGGACCTAATCTAAAGACACAAACTGTTAAGGCAGAGAACATTCTCATGCTAATGACTGAAGAGGAAAGTAGAAGAGTAAGTCAGAGAGGGCTTGAGAAGCCTTTTATTTGTTTATTTTTTCTTCAGGACTAGGGACTGAACTCAAGGCCTTCCTGTGGAGCTACATCCCAAGGCCTCTTTCATTTTTTTTGTTTGAGGCGGGGTCTCACTAAATCACTCGGTTCCCCAGACTGGGCTTGAACTTGTGGTCCTCCTGTCCCTGTCTCCAGAGGGGTGAGGTCACAGGCGTGTTCCACAGCACCTCAGTACTTGACAGGCTGCTGCTGCTCTGAAGATGCAAGAGTCCCATGAGAAGGAATGTGGGCAATTGTAGAAATGGGATGATGGCTGATGTACAGTAAAAAACTGGAGTGTGGACCTGGAGGCGCAGGGAGCTGGAATCTGTAAACAACGTGAAAGAAGGGAATTCTTCTCCGTTGCTTTGAAAAAGACTCCAGCAAGTCATCGCCTTGATTTTGACCTTGTGATGCATTGACATGATCCAGCTGAGCTTGCCAGGACTTCCCACCTCTGGAATCATGAAGTAATACCCGGGTGTCATGTTAAACTGCTACAGTTTGGGTGATATGTGACATAACAGCACAAAACAAACACAGCACCCAACAGAGGTAGATATTTATGGTTCCAGGTGTCAATGAGGTCCCATTTGAGTGTTTGTTATTTCAGTGTGCCAAATCATTTTCCCTCACATTTCATTGACATTACTTTTAATGTCAACAAATAGTCACTCTCAGACATCACAGAAAGGGCTATAAATATCTTTAAGTTTCTGTTGCAAATATGAAAAAATGCTCAGTATCATTTGCCATCAGGAAGTGCCAATCAAAACGATAGTGACATACCATTTTACCCCAGTTAGATATGGCTGTTATTAAAATATATATATAACAAGTGTTGGCAAGAGTGTGGAGAAAAAAGAACTCCTATTCACTACTGATGGAATGTAAATTGGTGCAAACATTTTAAAGGACAGCATGGAGTTTCTTCAAAGAAATAAAAATAGATCTACCATATGATCTTGCTGGCATCCTTTTGGACATCTATCCAAAGGAAATGGAATCGGCACACCAATCAGATACCTGTGCATGCCTGTGTTTATTTGGCACTGCTCACAATAGCCAACATATGGAATGAGCTTCAAAGCACATCAACACATGAGTGGATAAAGAAAATGTGGTGTGTGTATATGCACAATGGAATATTATTGAGACATAAATAAAGAAGTGAAATCTTGTCATGTGAGCAAAATGGTTGGAACTGGAAGACATTACATTCAGTGAAATAAGCCAGCACCAAAAGACAAGTACCACGTGTTCTCTCTATTGTGAAAACTAAAAACAATGTTCACCTGAATATACAACAGTGATTAATAGAAGTTAGGAAGACTGGGAGAGGGGTAGATAAAGGGAAATTAGATTTGGTCGGTGTACACTTCCACATATGTGTAAATAACCACACTGAAACCCATAAATATGTACAATTAATAACGTTGATCAAAAATTTAAAATAATGTTAAATATTCTGTTGTTAGGATACACCGAGTAAAATTTTGTACCATAAGGGATTTTTGTAAATCTAACCACTAGCTGAAGTAATTCCCGTAGCAGGTAACAAAGCTGTAACTAGATGCCAAGATGCAGGATTTGCAACCTGATGACCTTTCCACTCAAGCCACACTGACTCTGACCTTCATACTTTAATTGACCAGGCAAAGAATCCCAACTCCTCAATCTTTTCTGATTACTTAGCTAATTCCACTCGGAATCCTCTTTAAATATCTACTGAAGGAGGGACATTAACCGTATTCCAAAAGCAATATTATAATAAGAATCTCTAATAATGCCATAAAATACCAGAGAAAGCTTGCTTTGAATGGATAATTAAATGAAGTCCACAGTAAATAAGCAGCTTGCCCAAGAGCAGTCTCTGTCACTAAGAAAAGTGAGACCCAAAGAAGTTCAATTATTTGTTCAGGTGTCCTCAGCCACCCCCTGGCAGAGACAGAAGTGCAGTCTGCGTCTCTTGATTTCCCACGTTGTTGTTCACTGAGTTGTGCCAACATGTCAGTTCTAAAGGGCTCAACCTTAGATTGTTTGAGAAATAAAATATATCCCAATCCTGCTGGCAGGGATAGCCGTGACTCAGAGCTGGCCTGTGATATCCTCTGAGGCTACGTCTTTTTACAGCCATTGGAACGTCCATTTGCCTCCCAGAAGTACGCTGAAATTGGCTAGAAGGCAGATCTGTGGCAATGTGTATCTGAAGGGTGATAATGTGTCCCGTAATGAGTACACCAGTCCTGCTACATGTGACTGAACTGTGATTTATTCCCCTAAGCACCACCATCTCTCAGGCCCAAACCATGCCTGGGTTAGGAAAAGTTGCTCTAAGATATGATACATCGTGAAAGCTAAAAAGGCTTCAGGAATAAAGCACCTCACTTGCGTCAGGATAGTTGAAACCAGCGTATTTCACTTGCTGTTTTCTGCTTCCATTTGGCAGTACTTGAGGAACGCGTCTATCGCTTGAGCCCACTTGAACCATGAATACATTCCTATTTGTTTGGTGAATAGGCCGCTTAGCAAAGGTGCATGTCAGCTCACTTTGGTTCTTTCACGTATTTATTACAGCGTGCTTTCCGAGAGTGTAGAAAGCGGGTCCTGTTTGAAGCTATTTTGAACTCACATGTTTCCCCCACCAGCTCTGAGACCCATTGCAGGTCAGACACCAGGGAGTTTTTACACTTGTGGAACCATTCTCTTCACTCGTTCTTTGGGAATTTCAAACAAGTTTAATTGTAAGAGAAACAGAAGAAAACATTTCTTTATCTGCACCGCTAGGAAAAAACATAGCTTTGTTGGGAAATTGATTCATTTTAAGCTTTGATATGCCTAGTTCAGTTTCTCAGTGTGGATATTTCAAGTATTAAATTATTTTCTTGATTAGAATGTTATACACTTATATAAACAGTGAACACACACACACACACACATATATATTTTTCCACTTTCCCCTTACTTGTCTAAGCTTTAATTCCATTAAAGTGGGAATATTTCCAGGGAGTCCTAATGCAGAAGTCCCACCATTTATTTGAGAACAGTTGACCAGAATAGGCCGGGCTAGGCATTTGGATGATGCTAATTAGCCTCAAGAGTAAAGAGAAAGGAAGAACCTTGTGCCGGTTTCCTGCAAAATTGTGTAAGTCTGAGAGGCCTTTTTTTTCTTCTGTGACTCACAGTGCCAGAACTATCTGGGACACTGAGTATCGTTTTTGTATCTGGTTCTTTCCTTCTTGTTTATCCTGCCAGGGAAGCACCGACATCGTGTGGTCCTCCTTCCTTCCTCCTCCTTTATTTGTGTATATTCAAGTACTGGGCAGGGTGTTTTCCAAGCAAGATACACTGTCTTCAGCTCATTGTTCAAGAATAAGCAGATCTGCTAATGACTTTCAGGTCTAAATACAGTGACCTTGGCCCTGCTGGTTAATTTCTTGGAGCTTTCTATGATTCTCCTGTCAAATCAAGATGATTGATACAGTCTATTTAAGATTCTTGGGAAATTCATAATGGACAATATGAGCATCTAAGATCCTGATAATTGTCTACAACTTGGTTAGGGACCAAATAGTCCCTCTTCTCTTTCTTTCATTATTCCCTCACCCCAACCATTTCATTTTCCTTTCTCCCTCTAGCAAATAAAACTTAGCATACTGGTCTTAAGGTGCCTTTTATTCCTGCAGTGGTTAACTTTACACTGATTCATTCAGTAAACCTATCAATCATGTTTATAAAGTTGTTTTTCTATATTAGATACCGTTATAGGGTTAGGGATCCAGAAAGTGAACAGAACAGGCCATTGCTCTGTTAAAACCAAAATTATGGAGGAGAAAAACAACAAACTAATAACTAAATATCTCTGAGTTAATAAACATCAATGAGAAAAGCAAAGCAGGAAGAGGATATAGTGGTTTTTTTAATTTTCAGGGAAGGGGCATTAAAAACCACTTAATGGTTTAGGTGTGCTTGTTGAGGTGGAGATATTGGAGCAAAATTGAAAAGGAAATGAATGAGTGATGCAGATGTTTAGAAAAGAATAATCCAAGCAGTTAGTCAGCAATGCCAAAGCCTTGAGATGCAAGTAGGCCAGGTATATTTGAAGAACTGTAGGCAAGTCAATTTGGCCACAACAAATTGAATATGAGGAAAAAGCAAGAAGTGAAGTCAAAGATGGAAGGTACAGAGGGTCTAGCGAGGCCTTGTAGATCCTTGAAAGTCAATGAAAAATGAGAGAGGCTTTCAAGGGTTTGAGTACAGGACTGGCACAATTGGCCTAAGAATTGAAAGGGACATTCTGTTGGCCATGTTAAGCAAAGGATGTTGGGAAAGGGTGTGGTAGAAACAGGCCAGTCAGGAGAGTATTTTACCAATTCAGGAAAGAGTTGATGGACTAAAGTGGTGGCAGCGAGCATTGTGAGAATTAGTCACATTATTGGTATTCTGTAAGGAAAACCAAAAAGATTTGCTGATAGTTCAAATGTGGAATTTGAGCCAAAAAGAGGAGGCGAAAACCATCTTGTAATAACTACTCACTTGGTCTTGTTGTCAGCATGTAAAATATCTGGAGTAAATGTTTAACTTGGGATTTGATATGGACCCAAAACTTTTTTGAGAACAGCCAATTCTCTGTGATAGTGGAAGTTCTAAGGTAAGTAGAGTCTCTCCTCTCTAGGAATCTCAAAACAACTTGGGTATACTTTGAACTCTAGGTGTCCCCCAAAGTCCCATGTGTTCTGCAGAGTGATGCTATTGAGAGATTTGGGAAGTGTAAGAGGAGGACCTAGTGAGAGGTTTGAGGTTACCGAGGTTGTGCCCTGGATGCAGACTGGGGTCCCAGTCTCCTTCTGGGCCTCTTTTGCTCCTGACTGTGAGCCGAGTGGCTTTGTTCCGCTGTGTGCCCCTCAACACTATGTGCTGCTTTGCCACAAGCCCAAGTCGCTAACTCACATGGACAAAAACTCTCGGAACTGTGAGCCAAAATAAACCTTTTGTCTTATAATTAGATCATCTCAGGTATTTGTTATAGTAATGAAAAATCACCTGACACAAAAACATAACCATCGGGCCTAAAGGGACAGTTCTGGTCTCCTTGTGGTCCTCTTTCCAGGTTCTGGGGAGTCTTACTCCTCAGACTCTGATACTGGTATCTAAGAATCAGGGTGCCCGCTCTTGTTTTGGACTCGTCACACAAGGTCGTAGCCATTGTTTGTAGAGCTGTTCAAATACCAAGTTACTTTTTAGCTGGTTTACCTCAGAGTTTACTGTCTAATGACAGGTATGTTTGACCGGTTGAAGGCCCATTTACACATTATGGAAGATGATTGTGTGGTGCCCTGACTTACGTATTCACACTCCGACCCTCCACCTGCCCTCCTCGTTCTAACTGCCTCTGCGCTCTTTCTCTGTGTTTTCTTCTGCCTGTCGGCTGTGTTTTATGGCAAGGGGCAGCATTTCCGACACATTGCTGGAGACAGTGTTGTAACCTCTCCTCGGAGGGCGCTCACCTGCGGCGCAGTCTAGGCTGGAGCCAGATGATCTCGCTGACCACTGTGTCTGCTTTTGTAGGTGCATCCACAAAACAAGTTTCTTGTAACAATATCTCGGGAGTTAATCTTCATTACTTTGCATACCAAATTTGAGGATTAAATATATTTTCTGATATCACAGAAAAGGAACTAACATAAGGCAACTGCAATTAGAGTTCAACATGTAGTACCCTAAAAGAAAACAAAGCAAATGTTGGATACATGTGATCCTATAAACTAGGTAACCCCGTAGGTTGTTGTTCGACTCCACAGGGCTGGTCCAGGCAGAGCAGATTTACGGGATACCCTTCTCACCTCATTTTTCCATTCATTCTCCTTTAACTTTGCTATATCTAGAAATAGGACAATAAAGAAAGATAGTTTGTGAGGTTTCTTGCTTTTAAGTCAGCTAATAATTTCAGGTAACTGGAATACGTACTTGCTTTGTTAACGGTTGACTTTTAATCCTCATATTGCATAACGGAAAAGAATGATCATTTTTTTTTAACCATGCCTTAGTTTTCCTTGTTACTTACTTGTGACTTTGTTTTCTTCTTGATAGCAATGATTTACTTCTTCCGTTATATGTGTTTTCCTGTTACTGATTTTGAGAATAATTTACCCCTGAACATTGATATGTTTTTCTGACACTGTTAGGTGTGTCTGGTGTTATTTTCAGAAAGTTACCATCGTCTGAGTAAGGGGGAAAAACGTTTGTTATTTTATTTGGCAGGATTTAATATATCAGACCTGAGTTCTTATAATAGTGATGGCGAACCTTTTAGAGACAAGTGCCCAAACTGCAACCCAAACCCACTTATTTATTGCAAAATGTCAACATTGCAGTTAAAACCTGATTACTGAGGTTTTAGTTTAACAAAAAACTCACACATTAATATCTTTTGTCTTAAAAGATAAACAAGTAACATGAGTGCCATAGGTTCACCACTATTGCCGTATAATATTTAAAGGGATGTTTAAAAGAATGACAGAAATTATTTGCAACTGAAAGCTGAATATTCAGCTTTGTCATGAAAAGTCTCCCTTACTCAATTAGATTTGTAGGTGCTTGCTTTAAAAAAGTAATATAGGGTAAGTATGGGGAAGCAATCTTTGAAATCACCAATCAGGCAAACCAGGATACTAGGAAACTGAAGTACAATGCATAGTGGAAAATGGTGATCAAATTACATATAAAAATTATTTTGCAGTGGCAAATCTCCGTACTACTTAAACCACTATGTCATTAACGTACTGCGAAGAAAAGATGTATATGCATCTCTTGTGGACCTCATGAACTGGTTTTTCTTTTGCATATTTTGAAATTTACAGGTATTCATAAACATTCAACAGTTCGTTTTCTTGTGGCAGCAGCCAGTTTAATAAGTCTAAACTTTTATAGACTCCTTCAAGATTTAGGTTCCATTCACACATTCATGTTCAAGTCTGAAAGCAAACCAGCGGCCAATACACATTCCACGATTAACACTTCAAACTCCGGCCTATTCATAAAGTTACACATTCATCAAAATGTCAGAATGATGAAAATAACACACCTAAAAACCCTTTTGCAAGACCCTTCTCTTTAATCTGCTCTTTTCTGTTGCTGCGTCCTGTCACTTTTGTCACAAACTGTTAATGTTTTTTGTCAAGGAAAATGTACCCTGTTCAAATTCTAAGAATAATTGTATGTGGTCCAAATTCTTTGCCGAGGCAACAGAATGTTACTTTGGCCAGCTCTCCGGAGTGCCTCTCTCCCTCTCCTTCTCCAGAGGGGAGCAGGGAAGAGCCGAGGTTGCCTTGCCTTTGTGCCGCTTAGCTTGGAAGCCAAGAAGACTTCCCTCCGTGTAAATGAACTGCTGGAAGACATTACATAGGATCGCCGCCCTATTCTGTTCATCAGTTGTGCCGGCTTCTTGTTCTAAGGGCTTTTGTTTTCTGAACAAAATGAAAGTCTCGCAGCTAGGATAGAATCCTGTAGGTCTCATCATATGTGAAACAAAGGGACATGGGTAAAGTTCTCAGAAAACAAAGTATTTCTATATATTAAGCATGAGAGACCCTTGGGAAAACAAACTGGTGGGCAGGTAGAAATGTGCAGAAAGCTGCAGTGTCTTTCCTGAACAAGGTCTACTTCTGGTTCTTGACAGATAGCGCTTTGGAGGAGAAGATGGGGAGTTTCCGTGGGATGAGCAAACCGTTGTCAGTTTCCTTGCTTTATGGAGTTCTATAGATTCTCAAGCTTAAATTATTCCTCACTTTTATTTTATTGAAATTGCTGAATGCTAGTAGGCTGTTGATAGTTACACTTACTAGGCCTGAACAGTGCTTGGGCAGCACAATGTCTGTAAGAAAGAAGCTTCAGGTATCAAAACTGAGAATCAGTTTTGCATCTGGGTGGGAGAGTTGTAGTTGACAGCTGAGGACATGGTGATATCATGGGTGAGGGAGGAGATTAAACTAAATGAAAGTAGAGAATGTCTTGGTTTTGTTTTCTAGCTATTTGTACATAATTTTTTTTTTTTTTGGTGCTAGGAATTGAACTCAGGGCCTTGTGCTTGCAAGGCAGGCACTTTAACCACTGAGCTAAATCCCCAGCCCTATTTGTACATAATTTATAAATAAGTAATTGTAAGAAATTAAACATGCAAAAAATGATGTCTAACTTCTAAGGTTCGGTTTCCTCATCTAAAAAATGGGACTAAGAAGCTCCATATTTTCAGCATTGTTGCTGGAATTAAATGAGATGATATATGTCAAGTACATGGGTCCATGTTAGGCGCTTAAAACATACTCAAGAAGAGGTATAGATTATTATTAAATAGTGGAGATAATAGTTTGTGAGTGCGTGTGTGTGTGTATCTGTGTGTGAGAGAAATAACTTGTGAATCATGAGTTATTCCCTGTTGAGCTGAAGCATCCATCATGGTCTGAGCTGACTTGGGATTGTTACTGAAGAAATGGAAACAGAAAGAGAAAGAGATGAAATCTAGCCTTCAGCGTCGCTACTGGGAATTTTCAGTGCACGGCTAGACAGGAGGCTCGAAAGCCAGACTGTCAACAGAAGAAAGGCTTTATTACAATCACTCTCGAAATGCAAGGTATATAGACTAGAGGCCCTCCTTGGACAGAGAGAGAGCGGGGGGAAATTTCATCCCTTTTGATCTGAGGAAAATGAGCAGAGACAAAGATCAGAAAGGCAGAACTGTCTTCCTTCTGAAGTTTTGTCCAGGAATTAAAAGGTGTCTTATATTATTTAAGAGATATGGCAGCAGCAAGCAGAGGGAACCATTTTACCGACTGAGGGCAGGGAGAAGAGGCGTCAGACTGAGCCCACTGCTGGGGTGCAACTGGCTGCGGAGGACCCTGGTGCCGGGCTTCCTTCAGCCACCCTGCTAGTGGTCGGGGCCTAGCTGGGATGGGAGCTTGTATGACGTGCCTCATACAAGGATGTGCAGGTGGCGACTGCTGTGCTTGCCAGTGAGAAGTAAAGACACTGAGGACTTCAGGGAGCACCCCACCCCCCACCCCACCACCTTGTTTAAGTGGGAAGATCCTGGGCACCAGCCTCCAGCATCACGTCCCGGAAAGGCCCCTTTCAGGAGACCACCCTCACCAGAGATGTCCCCAGGTGCTCAGAGACTCAGGCTCTGTCTGTCCACCCTCCCGTAGTGCCGAAACTCACTGTAGTCCACATGCTCCCTGCGCTCTTGGAGGGGAAAGGAAGAAGGGGACGCGGGAAGTGACTGGAATTACCGTGGTGAGCCAAACCGACCTAGCTGCACTAATTTTTGTCCTCTCCTTACCTCATTGGAAACCACCATCAGCTGCGCTGCACAGATGATGAGGGTCCGGGGAAAGGTGAAAGGCACTGCAGACCAGAAGAGGGAGGCAGCACCCTTGCAGAGCCAATATGAAAAAGGAAAAGCTCTTGACACTCTCGTGACTGCTATCACAGAGGTCAGAAAAAACAAAACTAGATGATAAAATACACTCTCAGCCTTCACATCTCCCTTTTCTTTAGCAAATTACCATGCAGAAGTCCTGGCGTAAAATGGTTTGTGCCAGAGGAGCAAGCCACATCTGCCTTTGTAGCACCTGTCTGTGTTCCGGACGGCTGGAGGTATTGGGAGAGTCAAATGATGCTTAGGAGGGAGCAGATAGGATGAGAAATGCTCAAGCTGATCTGGAGTGAAGAGGCACAAAGAAGCTTACCCGGCAGAGTAAAACAAAGACTAGACTTTGAAGGCACGTGGGTGTGATTTCTTTCCAGTGTGTTCTCTCGCTCTTTGTGTAACCTCTGTTACTGGTTGGATTGCGTCGCCCCAAAAGGTGATGATATCGTCAAGCCCGATACCTGTAAACGCATCCTTACCTGGAAATAAGGTCTTGGCAGATGATCCACTTGAGATGATTAGGGTGTGTCTCAATCCAGCGTGACTGTGTTTTTACACGAAGGAGAAACTTGTACACAGAAACCAACTAACACACAAGAGCAAAAGGAAGTCAGCGTTCATGGTGATGCACCTGCCGAGTGCCCAAGATGGTCATCAAATTTCCAGAGGCTCAGAGAGGGGCGTAGAACAGGGCCTCCTCCCCAGCATTCAGAAGGAGCCAACCTTGTCAACACCTTGATTTGGGACTTCCAACCGCCACAACTGTGAAACGGTGAGTTCCTCTTCTGTAAGCCACCTAGTTTGTGGTCCTTAGTTACGTAGCCCTAGCAAACGAATACAGCCCCTTAGCTGGTTCTCGTCAGCAAATGAATTATTTCTGCACACCTCCTACCATAAAAGATTTCAGGCAACTTCCTCACTCCCCCAAGTAATAAAACTGTGATGAAATGGGTAAATAGTTTAGGGGTTAGAGAATACGTAAATAGAAACACCAGGTTAAAAAAAAAAGAGAGAAAGGCAGCCTATTTGATAGAATTGACCTTCCAGTTTGTCCTGAGCTTCCTGGAAACCGAAGTGCAAAAGTTATGGACTGGTCACAAAAATTTATTATACAGGAAAGAGTTCTGTAGTTCCGTGGAGGAAGCAGCCCTTTTTCTTAGCCATGAATTCTTTTTGCTTTCTAATTTTTAAAATTTTTATTTTAACTGGTACATAAAAATAGAAAAGTTGTGAATATTAGTAAAATACCATGAAATGTTTCTATGCATGTATATGTTATGTATATAATGGTTAAATCAGGTGATCTCTTCAAGCATTTATCATTTTTTATGTTGAAAATCTTCAAAATCTTTTCTCTTAGCTTTTTGAAATGGACACCCTTGTTGTATGTCATTGTTGTTGTATATCATTACCCTACTGCACGATAACACTCCAGAACCTGTCCCCACCGCTTTGCACAGTGGTCAAGACACTTTCTATTTCTTTGTCAAAGTTGGTATAAAATCCATAGTCAGATGAGTGTGCATAACGTGGTGACATGGCCCTGAACCTCAAGTTAATATTTGTGCACAGGTAGTTTTCCTGTTTCTTACAGTTACCCTAGCAAATTTTCTAAACATAGAGCTAAATCGGCGTTATGAGAAATGAAGAGCAGGTTGCCTCATTTTCACGAATGATGGTCTGAGTCGCTCTGATCTACTTTTATATTTATATTGGCCTCTTTTCTACTCACTCAGATGGCTGACAGATCTGACAAGATATGTCAGATGCTCCTTCACGGTAGAACATTGTGCCTTCTTTTTTTTTTTTTCTCATTTAAGTATGTCAGTCAGTTTTAATATGATTTTTATTACATTTTCAAATATAAGAATTTAACTTAAAATATTTTACTAATAGTAGCTTTACAATTCTTTATCTGACCCTACAGTGCAATATATACATGTATGGATTGAGAGAGTACAGCCTCAAATGAAATGCTTATTCTATTTTCTCTGGGAAAATCTAATCCAAAATGTGAAAATAAGGTTCCTTTCTTGTAGGACAGACACAGTACCCAACACCCACAACTTAAAGAAGAGGAGATTCATTTTGGTTTAGACTCTGTAGAAGTTTCGGTCCGTAGTTGGCTGACTCCAAGGCAGGCTGGCGTGGCAGAGGCGGGCGGCAGGGGAGGCCACTCCTGGCGAGGCAGGTCGGAAGCAGAGAGGGATCCGGGAGGAGGAAGGGAGATGGACCTGTCCAGGCCACTTGCCTGGTGACTCACCTCCAGCCAGGTTTTGCCTCCCAACATCATAATTAGCTGTAAACTCGACAGTGTGATGAGTATCATGCCCTCACAATCCAGTCACAGTCCAAGCAAAACCCCCCTGAGGAGCATATGAGGCTTTGGGGGACCATCTGGATATAAATCCTGAGAGCAGGCATAATACTCAGATGTTCAGAGATTAAGATAGTGTTTTGAGAGACAGTCTGTTTCAGGTATAAACATCTCTATCAAAACCTATTGTTAGAAAAATTAAGCACATGTATTTCTGTAACTTCTTGATTGTGTCAAACTACATGAAATAATGTAATGCTTTATTTTCAACTATGAGTCATTTGACTATTTTAAGGAATATAGTCACAAAATAATTATCAGACTGTTTTGAGCAACAGAAATCCAGCTCACTTCAAAAAATTCCATGGGATTTCTTAAATTATTTTGTTATACCGAAAGCATAGCAAACATATGTTGTACAACTTACTTGGTGCTGTCTTTCACGTCTTAATACTCTCCTGGGATAATAGAACAGCCTGTTTGAGAATTTCTTTCCCTCTGCCACACAAATAATATTTTGTCAGCTTATTCTGAGACCTTTTCCTGCTCAATTTAATTTTTAAACATTGGGTATAAAAAGCAGCCCGATTAAAGTCCTGATCCTACGAATAGCAAATATGATGACTTTTTACAAAAGATATTAGGCGAGGAAGGTGGATAGTTGAAGTTGGTAGTAACAATAAGTGACCATCAAAGCTATTGTGGACACGGTCTGTGCATTTACTAGTCTCTGCAGTGGTATTTCAGCCATTATGATACCACAAGAGTTAGTTGGTGATTTGTTATTTTATATTTGTCTCCAGGATTTCCAAGGGACATGGCATCAAATGTACAAATTTTATTTGTAGGATTTCAGACTCCGGGAAATATCTTAATTCAGAAAACATTAAAATGCCGTAGTAGAGAGAATATTAGAATGGTAAAAATTTGTGACTCGCTTTGGTGTCTGTACTGAAGATCCTAGTTGTTTCTTTATTTTACCATTGAGATTCAGAGAAATACTGAAAAAGCTTTATCTGTACTCACGTGCGTGTGCGTGTGTGTGCGCGTGTGTGTGTTTGCAGTTTGAAAAGAGAAATAGAGTGAACACACTCATCATACTCTGTGTTATGGCCACATACATTTGTAGCTCAGTTTTGTTGAGTGAATTGCCGTATTTTTCTCTGCTTTACCCTCCTCCCAGTTCTGTCTAATATAGTTGAAAGGAAATTGTGGGAAAACAACTTTTCCTTGATCAGAGAGAGGATTAACCGAGCTGTTTGTTTTCCAAGTTTATAGCTGGAAGGAGAATCACATTATCTCATCTTTTGGGGCTCTTCCTTTCTTAATAGTGTGCCATTTATACTCAGTAGTATGCACCAATATTAAGTAGCACATGTTGAAAATTTCTCATAAATTTGCTCCTGTAAAACTTTCACCCAGGAATGATAAGGAAAACGATCATTACTTGGGTATTCCTGTATGTCACTTACCAGAAAGTAACTCTCTCTGAAAGGTGAACACTAGTGTATCTTTTAATGCCCTAGTTCTTGTTTTGTGTGTTTGTGAACTGAAAACAAACTGACCCAGAAAATATGTGTTCTTGTACCTCGTTTCTTTTTCTGACTCTAATGATTTTTTTTTAATTTCGTCTGTGTTTTTTCCAGTATCAGCACATTTTTATTGATCTGTAATATTCCATTAATGAATGAAGGGCACACTGTTTACTCCTTCTCACATGATGGAGATACAAGATCATACTAGCCTGAGGCTGGTGTAGGTAAAGCAACTGTAAATGTTTTCGTATGTGTCTTTTGGTGGACATGCCAGTTGACTTGTCTTGAGTCTGTATGTAGAAGTGGAATTGCTCTCTGCAAACTTAGACTTGGCTTTAGTTGTCACTGCTGAACTGTTTTGCAGAGTGGTTGAACTGGTTTACATTGGCCTTAGCAATGTGTGAGCCTTCCATGAGCTCTACATACTAGCCAGTACTTACTATGATTCCTAGTTTTCATTTTAGCCATTTTGGGAGATGTAAAATAGCATTACTTTGTGATTTTAATTTGCATATTCCTGATAACTAATGATGTTCAACACATTTTCTTAGGGCTCTACTGATCGAATAGCCTCTTCATGAAGAAACTCTTTAATTTTTTGCCTTTATGAAAATTAGCTTGCTTTTCTCCTTTGCTTCTTAATTTGAAGGACCTCTTTTCATACTCTAGTTATGAGTACTTTATCACACTTGTTTCTTGCAAAGAAGTTCTTTCATTCTGTTGCTTGCCTATTCACTTTCTTAATGATGTTTTGTGGGAGTTTTTGTTTGTTTTGTTTTGTTTTGTTTTGTTTTGTTTGAGACAGGGTCTCACTATGTAGTTCAGGGTGGTCTTGAACTCACTGTAGCCCTGGCTGGCCTTGAACTCACAGCAATCCTCCTGCCTCTGCCTCCTGAGTGCTGAGATTATAGGCATGCACCACCATGCCTGGATTAATGATGTCTTTTGATACACATGAAATTCTTAATTTTGATAGAGTCCAATTAAGTATTTTCTTTTTATAGTTGATTCTTTCCGTGATCTGTCCATTAAAACATTGCCTACACCTAAATCATGAAAATATCTTCCTATTTTTTCTCTAGATTGATGTTTTAATTCTGCATTTAGACCTATGATCTTCTCAGTTGGGAA
This sequence comes from Hystrix cristata, assembly GCA_004026905.1. NCBI lineage: Eukaryota > Metazoa > Chordata > Mammalia > Rodentia > Hystricidae > Hystrix > Hystrix cristata. The sequence goes on along the minus strand of PVJO010022109.1, from coordinate 1,045 downwards.
GGGATAATGGGGATTGAACCCAGGGCTTCCATTCAACATTTCCACACATCTTCTTCCTCTTCCCTTTCCTCCTCCTCTTCTTCCTCCCTGTTTCTCTCTCTTTGTCTCCCTCCATCCCTCTTTCTTTCTTTCTTTCTTTCTTTCTTTCTTTCTTTCTTTCTTTCTTTCAGAATGGTCTTGCTAAGTCATCTAGGCTATACTCACATGTGTATTCCTCCTGTCTCAGCCTCCTGAGTTCTGGGATTATAGGCATTTGCTGCCATGTCTGAATTGAAATTTACTTTTGATTATGATGTGCTGTAAGAGTCAAGGTTTGTTTTTGTTGTTGTTGTTTTCAAACAGATAACCAGTTCTTACAGGTCCGCTATTGTAAAAATTCCTTTCATCAACTGATTTGTGTGGGTGACTGTCTCATAAACTATCTACTTGTAGGTCAAAATCTATTTTCTCTTTTGCTCCTTTGGTCTATTTTTATCTTTACTATCAAACTCCTCCAACTTATTATATGTCCAAGATAGTCTTGCTCTTTTAGATCACTTTTATGTAAGTTTTGGAATCAGCTTGACAATTCCTTCCCTATCCCACAAAAAATTCTTCTAAGGTTTTGAATTGCATTAAACCTGTAGAGGAGTCTGTTTGAAGTTGACATCTTCATAATAGATCGTGCTCTCCAGTCTGTGAACACTAACGACAGCTGCATCTAGCTCCATTTCTCTTACTAATGTTTTCTATTTGGGAGTAGAGCTCTTAATGCATTTTTATTTGATTTATTCCTAGATAGTTGATGTTTGGATGCTATTCTAAATGGTGTTTTACTTTATTCTAATTTTTATTGATATTAGATGAACAACAATTGATTTTTGTACATTGACCTAGCCAGCAACTTTGCTAAGTTCACTTATTCATTGTAGTTTCTTCTGCATTTCGTATGATCATTGTGTGTGAATAATGGTAGCATTATTTTGTCCTTTACAGTCTCTGTGTATTTTTCTTCCTTCTTTTCCTTTTTGCAGTGGCAAAGACCTTTTGTGTAATGTTGAATTGA
>PVJO010022108.1:0-28674 GCA_004026905.1 Hystrix cristata | reverse complement strand
AGGGGTGGAGAACCAAGATACATCATGTATAGGTACAGAATTAATGTAATGAATGTGACCATTGTATGTAGAATGTACCAATACATGTTCTTGGTTTAAAATAAAATTAAAAATAAAAATAAAAATAAAAAAAAAAGGGTGTGGATGTAGCTCTGGTATAACGCTTGCCTCAAAGCCTCCAGTCCAACCCCCACTACCAAAAAATAATTAAAAATAAAGTATTTTTGGCACATAGCCACATCTATTTGTTAACATATCATCTGTGGATATTTCCATGCTACAACAACAGAACTACGTGGATACAACAGTGAACACATAGCCCGTCAAGCAGAAATGTTTACTTTCCTTTCACATTTGCACAAATCCTAAAGTTTTGCCTCTTTTGTAATTCCACTGACAGTGATGGCAGAGCTCTTTGCAGCTTAGGGCAATTTTCCTAAATTCCTTATTTATGGCATCACGAATCTGGGCTTGACCTTTTAACTTCTGTGAAGTCCCAGGATCCTGCCCAAAACTTATATATACTGCTCCCCACTAATCTGCAGAGGATGCATTCTAAGACCCCAAGTGGACACCCACTACCACAGTCATCACCAAACCTTACTAAGTACCTCCTTGTACTATATTCACTCTTCTTCCTGTTGACCAGGGGAGACTGAACCCACGGGGGAAAAAAAAACAGACACATGTCCACGGTAAGCAGCTAATAATTTTTATACCTATTTAAAATAAAGGCCTCACACGGCATCTGAGGAACTTTACAGCCTTTAAACTGCAAACTCTCTAGAGCTGTGCTGTCCATCACAGCTCTCCACGATGAAGAGAATGTTCCGCCTGCGCTTTCCCAGAAGGGAGCCACCAGCATGTGTGGCTGTGGAGACTGAAAAACGTAGCTAAGGTGACTGATAAACTGTGTCTTTAATTTTATGGAACCCTAATTTATTTTTTTAAATGGTTCAATGGCACATACACTCAGTGGCTCACATGTTCTTTAAAAGCTGCATAGCATACAACGTGCCAGTTTATTCATCCAGTCCCGTGGAGGACATTTTGACTGGGATATCTGTTTGTTTTTGAGACAAGGTCTCATTATGTGGCCCAGGTTAGCCCCACACTCAGCAAAGCCTCTGCCTCAGCCTCCAAGTGCAGGGATTACAGGTGTGCGCCACCACACCTGGCTAGTTTAAATTTAAATTTATACAGCCACAGGTATTTTCAGCAGGATTCGCAAGGAATGGCAGGGATAGCCCTGGTGAACCCATGCTGTGCAGGCAACAGTCTTGGGGTCTGCAGGGGGACCCTCCTCTCAGAGCAGTTCTCTCTAGAAGTCATACACAGACAGATGGTCCCAGCTCCCAAGGGGCACCAATGAGGATGCTCCACACTCTTCTCTTTCTTCCTCAGTTGGGGGAATGAGCGAGAGGGAACAGAGCCCAGAGTACACAGTTATCTGCCCTGACCCCAGCATCCAGTTCCTCCCCACCTCCTCACCATGCCACAGGTGCCCGCATTCAAGGTCTCAGGAGATGTTCTTTCTGCAATAGAAGAGAGACTGAGGTAGAAGAAGGGATGAGGGTGGAAGCAGCACCAAACTAGGTTATTCCTTTCTGAGGGGTCTCTAACAGGACAGCCAAGCTAACAACCTTTATACAAAATTTATTTCAATAAACCTAGTGGGCTCTAAGCCACCTTTCAGACAACAGACCATCAAGATTTCTATTGGCTCCTCCTACCTCGTAAAAAGATCATTTTTCCTCTCATATTCCCCAAAGTACTTCTAACACCCTCTACTTTTCTTCCACTGCCCTTTTAAAGTTATGATTTATCTTTTTTGGTGACCTTATCTTGCTCTCTCCAACTACAATATAAATCAGGTAAATATAGACTTGTGCCCACTTTTTTCAGAACTTCATATCCAGCCATCAGCATGGTGCCTGATGAATACCAAGTACTTTATATACTCTAGGTTGAGAAATGTTTTCTACAAAAGAGCAAATAAGAAATGTCTTAGCATTTGTGTGCTATATGATCTCTGTCACCTCTACTTAACTATATGGTGGTAGTGAGAAACAGCCACAAACTACACATAAACAAGTGGATTTCAATAAAATTTTATTTGTATAAGCCAAAACTGGACCCAATTTGACTCATAGGCCACCAGCTGCTGACCCCTGCTCACAACATGCTGACAAAACACATCAGTCATCAAATTCTCTCAATTCTCCCTCCATCTATACACATGTCAAATATTCTAACTTTTCTGATATAACAATCATTAATCCCTATCTACCACCTTGGAAATCCTGAATTTACTGAATCTCCTCCTATATGAGGTCTGGATTTACTTTCGTCCATCCTAAACTCTATATTCAATCCAGGAGCAGTGTTTTATTTAAATTACAAAAGCAATCACATCACTCTGTCCTTAAAACTCTGATACGGTGGCTCCCCAATGACCTTACAATACAGTGCAAAGTTTACAATGACCTTCAGCGCCCTGGCCTCCTGTCCAATCTAGCTCACCCACTCCCTGCTTTTCCTCTAATGTAGCTTTGCCGGTCTTTTTCAGCTACTGGAACGAACCAGGCTTTGTACTGCCTGAGGGACCATGCATGTGAAATGTTCTTTCAAATCTACTCCAAAACCCTACTGTACAGCCAAATCCCTTGGTTAGGTACATACAGCTCAACCCTTAGGTTCAAACATTTGTCTCTTTTCAGGTATTGTCCTTGGCCTCCTTAAATTATCCTCCTCAGTTTCCACTTACTCGAGGCCCAGTTCATTGACACCACCCCAATGAAAATGTGCCCCAAATCAACAGTCCTCAAGCATAATTTAGTACAGTAAACCTAAGAAGGCATATGCACACACACATACACAAAATTACAAAATGCAAATGTAAGAATGACTTAAAATGCCTGCTCATCATATAGCATAAATCACAATAGATTTCAGGTGTCTTTAGGAACTAATGATACTTCTTTCTAAAAAGGCAAGGCAAGACGGTACTCCTTTTGTAAACAAACATCTCATCCTTAAAACCAAAATCTGATCTTTAGTTTTCCTCCAGAGTTAACTTTGGCTCATACCTCAGTAGAAGTGAGTTTCAACCCATTATTAAAAAGATATTCGATTTATGAGCAACTCAATTTCCATTTCTGGCATTAACAGCCTTCTATCGCCCTTTTCCTGGAGTCCTGTATGTTTTGAAGATTTGTGGATCACGAGTTTGGGGTAAGGAGTGGAACCACCTTGGAAGAACTAAGTAGAATTACTTTTCCTTGATAATAACATTTGTGGATGGGCAACGGCGTTTCTTAAAATAACTTCACACTATACTCAAGAGAAAAAAAAAACTGAAGCAAAAATTGATACCCATAGCCGAAGTAAAAGTTACAAATTTAAAAGTTCACTTAAATGAAAGAAAGGAAAAAGAGAAGCAAAGCAAAGCTAACAGATCTTAAGCGTAAGGATCGCAAATTGACAGTCACAAAAATTACACGGTATACATATAAATATAGATATGTCAGATCATCTAGTTCATCCCTTCAATTTTTAACATAAATGTGACAAGTCAGTCAAGTTAGTTTGCACATGTAGACCCTCCCCTAACTGTCAAGCTGTAGAACGAGAAAATGCTATTAAATACTGCATAAAATAAAACGGTAACTACTAACACACAGTCATCTTGCCTGAGAGGCAGGGCAGGGCCCCTCGATGCACTTTTCCTACACATCAGGGAGCACAGGTGAGGACTGGGGCTCGGTGTCACAGCATTCCTGAACTGGAGGCCCTGGACTGGAATTCCGGGCTTCCTTTCCGACCGGATGGCAGAGCAGTCGGCCAGCCCCGGACACCGGAGAGCGAGCGATCCCAAGGCGCGCCCGGCTGCGAGGGCGAGCTGCGCGGGCCGCACCCCGGGACCAGGATGACCTCGGGGAAGCAGCACCTCAGCCCAGGTCAGAGCTGCTCGTCCGGCCCTCCCAGCCCTCTCGAGGGGCTGGGCAGCACCTGCAGATCAGCGAGACACTCCCAACCACCTGCCGCAGCTCAGTTCCGCACTGCCGAAGCCTCCCGCCGCACCCGCGCACTTCCGCTTCCGGTCTCGGGACCGCCGGGAGCGGAAGTGGCCTGGACCTGAGCTGTCGGGACCAGAGGGCCGATAGGCAGCGGTGGAAGAGCTGACCCCTTCCTCGTCCAGCCTTGGAGGAGAAATTCTAATTTCCCTCTAGAGGGATTGAAGCTAGGGGGTCCGAAACGGCCTGGACGTTGGAGCTGCAGTGAGGCCTGTGTCCGTTAGAAAGGACATGTCTGGTGGGCGGGGATAGGGCGGGGTCTGTGTCTGGAGGCTGGAAATGAGGCTTCCTGGATGGGCGGGGCTGTCCTGGGAGTGGGGCTCACTGCTAAGTCAGGGACGCTGGATATTTAACTTCTCCTCCCGTCCCATGTCTTTAGGTTTGGTTCCATTGGTTTAATTCAGTGCCTTACAAAGACATACCTATACCTCAAGTGATTGTATTTTAGTCTTTCTAATTTTTTTTTTTTTTTTGGTGCTGGGGATTGAACTCGGGTCCTTGTGCTTGCACTTTAACCGCTGAGCTAAATCCCCAGCCCCTAGTCTTTCTAATTTTTATTAAAAATATGTTTTATTCTACAGGTTCCCTCATTGGAAATGTTATGCAAATCTATTTAAGATAACACATAGATCTCACTTTTTAAAGTGTATGTATTATGTAAATGTATGCATAGGAATGACCAATTCTTATTCCATCCGTATGTTTACCTCCCTAGAAATAATCATTGTCACCAGGTCCCTGTTATCCATTATACATCAAGCACATGGAGGACACTGAGTAAAGGACATTATGGATAAAGATTAAGGATGTGTTGTGTTATTGTCATGGCAATAGACAAAGAAACAAAGCTCAAAAACAGACTCATACGTGGACATCCAGTATGTGTTAAAGGGACCATTTCAAACAGCAGGACAAGGAAGTTGGGTTAACTGCCTGAAGGACTGTTAGGTCCCCACTTCACATCATTCACAAGAAGAAATCCCAGACAGATTATAAACCCAAACATTAACAAAGAGCTTTAGAATATTAGAAGAAAATACAGGAATATTTCCAACAGAGTTTGCTTTATATATTTAAAAGGTAGATATTAACTGACTAGTATAATGGTTAAGAGTCCTGCGTTTTGGTTCTTACTAGATAACCAGTGGACGACCTAGCTTCTCCATGCCTCAGGTCCCTAAACTGATAAATGAGTGCAATAATAATAGTGGAATGGGGACAATAATGGGCTTATAGTAAGGGTTGGAAGATGTAATGCCTGCCTGTTAAGCATTCATTATGTCTGACGGATAATAAGTGCTCAATAAATATTAGATATTGTCATTTTTTTGAGGAAGTAACCATATATCAATAATTTAAAAAAAAAAAACTTCCCATTTTCCCTAGTTAAAATTGGCTTGGCCTTGAAATTCAGGTTTTTGTTTGCTGTTATTCTTTTGGTTTGGTTTGGTTTGGTTTGATTTTGAGGTGTTTTATTTTGCAGTGTTAGGGATGAAACCAAGGGCCTTCCTCATGCTAGGCAAGTGTTTTACCGCTGAACTACACCCTCAGCCTCAGACTTGAATTTTATTTAATCAGTTTCTAAGTATTACCATACCAGCTTCTTGTTCTTTGTCTGATAACAGCTCTTATTTTTAATCTCATCATTTGTTTTTTCTCACCAACAGTACATAACTGGGTTTTGCTTTTTAGCAAAGCCTGAATGTAACTTTCTCCTAAGAGGGGAATTTAATTGACTTATTTTTGATGTGATGTGAAGTATGTGTAATACACTTTTGCCACTTTATTTTACATTTATGTTTTGAATTTGTCATATTTATTTATTGTATGTTGATTAAGCCAGGTGTCTTTACTTGTCTCAGTTTTCTTCTTTTTTTTTTCAGTATGTTCATTTGAATATATATAAGGTCTGGTCAAAATTAACCTAAAGACAATTATTTAGCATTGTTTCCTGAGTATCAGTTATAATCCATAGGAAGTGTGATAAAACATGCAATGAATGTTTAATTATTTTTAAAAATGCCACACTAAAAGACATATTGCCATTAATCCCCTTTAAAATATTTCCCCTCACTTCAAACACATTTATCCCAACATTATTGTCCTCTTTCATGTCTTTAGTTGTGCTGTTATGGCTGCTTCAATCTGTAAATGATTTCTGTTTTGATTTTTTTTCTAGAGTCTCATTCATCTGCTTTGTTACTTCTGCTGTTACTGCTTCCAAAAGTTTGGGTGGAAGGCTTCAAATTTTTCTACTTTGTTACCCCCTGGGTTTGCTTTTGGTGAGCTGGAGGTGGGGGGTTGCATCTTGTTTGTGTGTCTTCTCATTTTCTACTTTTTGGTTTTGTTTTGTTTTTTTTAGTTTAATTCCTGAGTTGACACTTATGAATTGCCTATGGAGGTAGCTTTGTTGTTAGTATCAAGAACCCTTTGGAAATGACTACTTCCTCAGAGATGTCTTCCAGGTGTAGCTAGTATTTGGGTTTTGAGTCTGTTGCAAGGTTCTACCTCTTCAATTTGTTGGGGCTGAGAAGTTGCTATTTGGCCAGCCCCTGGTTCTTTGGCCCTGGCCTATAGTGTTGTTTATGACCCTCAGGCAATCTCCATCTTGGCATATAAGGAAGAACTGATTAGAACAATTCTGTCTCTTTGGCTAAATAGTACAATCAGCAACTACAATAGCATCAAACACAGCCATTCCCTACAGTCTGCTGTGTCCACCGCTCTGCTCCACTTGTGTGTCTTTCTGTGGAGTCCTCCGGAGTCACCAGTAGTCAGCATGCATCTGCAGGCTCAAGCCGCATCACCCACTGAGAGCTGGGGCTGCGGGCCAGGACCGCGAGTCAGGGCTCTGGGAGAAAGTGCCATCTGTCCCGTCTCCTTCTTCTTCTGCTCTGGTTTCTCCTTTTGCTTTCCCCGTGGGCTTCAACTCTTCCTTCAGATCCCTGCTGGGTCTTGGGAACACATTTCCTTCCTTTTTCTCTTCCCTAAATTGCTGTCTTCCGGTGTCTGGACAACAAATCTCAGAGAGCCTTTTTCTCTGCTGCTCACCAATCTGCCCTCTTCCTGTTATGGCTGCTTCAATGTCCTGAATCAATTCAAAACATTTACCTTTCATGGTAATTTTTTTTAAATCCTCAAGGTAGATTTTATTTACACATTTCTTCGAATGACTGGAATTTTTAAAAATCCATCTCAAATCTGACAATTCAGGGGAAGTGGTAGAACCAGGGGTTTTGGACAAAAGCAAATATAGAGTGGTGCTCTGCTAGCTCACTGAGCTAACATCACATAACCAATAATTGTGTAATCTCAAGGAATCTCATATGTGGGTGTGTTGGAATTGGCCCCCTTCTAATTATTCAAATTTTAAAATGTTATGGAAAAGAGATTAGTTTCCAGCATGTGCAGTCTTTGAAAATAAAACTTCAGAAATGTATGCCTTAAACAATACTCAAAGTGGGGTCTGGAGATTTAGCTCAGCAGTTAGAGTGCTAGCCTTGCAAGCCTAAGACTCCAAGTTCGATCCGCAGTTCCAAAAAAAAAAAAAATACACAAAGCTTGCTACAGTGTTTATACATAAGCAGAACCAATAACCCTATTTCAATTTTGGAGAAAATCGTAAGTCGAAATGTGGCAGATCTAGTGAATAAGGTAGATGAAGACACACTAAAAATGTTTATATTTAACAGAAATGGATGTAACATTTTGAATTGATTCAGGACCATAAAGTAGCCATGAAGACAGTGATGAATGATGACTTCCAGAACAGCTTCAGAAAGTGGCAAGAATGATGGGAGTAAGTGTGTTCAAATTGAAGGGGGATTAATGGCAAAGTATCTTTTACTGTAATAATTTTTTTATTTTTAATTTAAACATTTCTCATACTTTTTAAACACATGTCATATTTTGTCTTTATATTTTTTAATCATCCAAATTACTTATACAATATTGTGAAGTATAGAAAAATAGGAGGATGATATCTTCTGTTATACACGTTCCAAAATTTCACAATAGGGCTGGGGATTTAGCTCAGTGATTAGAGTGCTTGCCTTGCAAGCACAAGGGCCTGAGTTCAATCCCCGGCACCACCAAAATAAAAAAAAAAAAATTTCACAATAGTCTATTCAATACATACGTTTGATCTGGAAACTCATATTTTTCAGCTTGAGGAAATTACGTTATTTTTTAGTTAATTACCCCCTTACAGTGTGTGTCTGTTTTCCTTTCTTTCTGAAATTCCTCAAACTCTTTGTCTTTGGGTCACCTTCCTTGGAGCTTGTCACCACTTTATGTCTAACCCATCTGTTCAATTTTTATTTTGACTGACATAATTTTAATTCATTAAATCTGTTTTTTAAATTTTTTATTAGTATGTATTTATGATACACTTACCATCTTGAGCCTATTTACTTCTCCTTCCTTTCCCCTTCCTCCTGTCTTCACAAAGTCAATCTCCCTGTTTTCTATCATCTTTTATTTTGCTCTTTAAGTTATTTATACTTTGGGTTTCTCGTGAGAGAAAGCATTCACTATTTAACCTTCTGTGTGTGATTTATTTCACTTAGCACTGTGATCTCACAGTGCACCCATTTTCCTACAGATGGCTCAAATTTATCCTTCTTTATGGCAGAGTAGTACTCCATTGTGTACAAATATCAACTTTCTTCTTCCATTCATCTGTTGATGGACATATAAGCCACTCCAAAATTTAACTATTATGAATTGTGCTGCTATAAACATGGGTCTGCATGTATCATTGTAATATGATGTCTTTAACTCTTTCAGGAAAATACCTAGGAAAGGAATGGCTGGAATTAATTGCATTTCCATTTTTAGTGTTTTGAGGAATCTCCATTCTGATTTCCATAATGGTGATACTAGTCTACATTCCCACCAACAATGGAGAGGGTTTCCTTTTTCTCCACTGTCCTACCAGCATTTACTATTATTTGATTTTTTTGTTTTGCTTTGTTTTGTTTTGAGACGGAGTCTTGCTCTGTAATTGAGGCTGGCCTTGCACCAATTATGTAGCCTATGCTGGCCTCGAACTCGCAGCAATCCTGCCATCTCAGCCTTCCAAATGCGGGAATTATAGGTGTGCACCACCACACCTATTATTTGGCTTTTTGATGATAACCGTTATTCTGGTGTAAGATGAAATCTTGGTGGTGTTTTAATTTGCATTTCTTTAATGGTCAGAAATGTTAAACATTTTTTCATGTTCTTAGTGACCGTTTGTACTTCTTCTTAGAAATGTTTGTTAATGTTATCACTATGTATATCTAAATGTACCATTAAAATAAACTTTGCCACCGCTAAAAAAAAGTGTTTATTCATTTTTTGCCCATTTTTGATTGTCTTTTATTTTAGGGGAATCTAATTTTTACAAATCCTTATGTATTCTAGATATTAGACCTCTGGTGAAGAATAGGTGGCAAAATTTTTCCCATTCCGTAGGTTGTTTCTTCAGATTCTTGGTGGTTTTCTTTCCTGTGCAGAAGCTTTTTAATTTGATATGATCCCAATTGTTTTTTATGCTACTTCTTGTGCACTTGGGGTTCTTTTTAGAAAGTCCTTCCAAACATCTATGTCTTCAAGAGTTTTGTCTATTTTATCTTCCAGCAGATTATTTCTGTTTCAATATTTAAATCTTCTAGCCATTTTTATTTTACTTTAATAGATGCTGAGAGATATGGGTCTGGATTCTCTCTTCTGCATGTAGATAGCCAGATATCCCAGCACATTTGCTAAAGAGGCTCTTTCCTCCAGCTTATGTTTCTGGCCTCTTTTTCAAGGATCAGATAGCTGAATGTGCCTGGGGTTTCTACATCATCTGTTCTGTTCCATTGATCTATGTGTCTGTTTTTGTGCCAGTAACATGCCTTTTTTATCACTGTAGCTTTGTAATGTAACTGAAGTCCAGGATTGTGATGCCTCCTGCTTTGTCCTTGTTTCCCAAGTTGCTTTTGCTACCCTGGGTCTCTTCTGGTTCCATATGAATTTTAGGATTGTTTTCTCTACTTCTGTGATAAATGCTACTGATATTTTGATTGGGATTGTATTAAATCTGTATATGAATTTTGGAAGTATGGTCATTTTGACCATAATGGTTCTGCTTATCCAGGAATAGGGGATATTGCTCCATTTTTTTTAAAGATAGGATCTTACTATGTAGTTCAGGCTGGGCTCGAACTCACTATGTAGCTCAGCTTGGCTTCAAACTCTGAGCAATCCTCCTGCCTCAGCCTCCTGAGTACTGGGATTATAGACATGCACCACCACACCCAGCTCCATTTTCTGATATCCTCTTTGATTTCCTTGAGTGCAATAGTGTTCATTGTAGAGATCTTCCACTTCCTTGGTTAGGTTAATTCCTAAATATTTAATTTTTCTTGATGCTATTCTGAATGGTATTGGTTTCCTAATTTCTTTGTCAGTAATTTCATTATTAGTGTACAGGAACAGTGTTGCTTTTTGTGTTGATTTTGTACCCTGCTATACTACTGAATTTTGTTATTCTAGGAGTCTCTTTGGTGGAAATTTTTTGGTTCTTGTACATAGAGAATTATGTAATCTAAAAATAAAAATTTGACTTCTTCCTTTCCTACATTTATCCCTTTTATTTCTTTCTCTTGCCTGATTGCTCTGGCTAATGTTTTGAGAAATATATTGAATAAGAGTAGTAATAGTAGACATCCTCATCTTATTCCTAATTTTAAAGGGAAAGCTTTCAGTTTTTCCCCCATTTAATATGGTGGCAATAGATTGTTTCATGAATGGCTTTTATCAGCTTGAGATAAGTTCCTTCTAAACCTATTTTCTTCAATGTTTTTATCATGGACAGATTGCTGGGCTTTGTCGAGGGTTTTTTCTGCATCTATTAAGATGATCATGTGACTTTTGTCCTTCTGTTTATTTTTTTAATTTTTTTATATTTTATTTTAATGGTACATTTTAGATGCACATAGTGATAACATGCATCGTAGGGGATTTGTACCTGTACATGTTATAGCTTGTTGCTTCTTTTTTTCCCATTCTCTTCCCCTCCCTGCACAGCCTCCTCCCTCCTTATTTACAAAAGCTTTGTTTCCAGTTTTTCCTTCCATTTCTTATTTCTCTTGTCCCTCTGTCCCTTTTCCCCTCCCCCTACCTTGTTCCCCTTCCTGTTTGAACACTTTCTTCCCTTTCCCAATATAATACATTTTAGTCTTTACACGTTCAGTTTCTCACACCAGAGAAACAATGCAGTATTTAAACACGTGCGTCTGATTTGTTTCACTTATGGGTATCATCTCAAGATGCATCCATTTACCTTGAAATATCTCAAGCTTATCATTCTTTATGGCAGAGTAGTGCTCCATTGTATAAAAAGAACCACATTTTTCATCCATTCCTCGGTTGATGGGAATTTGGGCTGTTTCCAAGATTTAGCTATTACAAACTGTGCCACTATAAACATAGGTGTGCATGTATTGCTGCAGTATGATGCTTTTAATTCTTTTGGGAAGATGCCAAGAAGGGGAATAGCTGGGTCAAATGGGACCTCTAGTCCTAGTTCCCTGGGGAATATCCACACTGATTTCCATAGCGGTTGCACCAGTCTACATTCCCACCAACAGTGGAGAAGGATTCCTTTGTCTCCACAGCCCCTCCAGCACTTGTTATTGGCTTATTTGTTGATAATAACCATCCTTTCTGGAGTGAGATGGAATCTCAGTGTTGTTTTAATTTGCATCTCTTGAATGACCAGTGATGTTGACCATTTTTTCATGTGCTTATTTGCTGTTTCTACTTCTTCATCTGAGAAATGTCTATTCATTTCAGCTGCCCACTTTTGGTTTGGGTCTTTAAATTTAGGGGTCAGCAAAAGAAACCACCAACAGAGTGAAGAGACAACCCACAGAGTGGGAAAAAAATTTTGCCAGCTCTTCCTCTGACAAAGGACTGACATCTCAAATATATCCTTCTGTTTATATTATGTATTACATTTATTGATTTATGTACGTTGAACCATCCTTGCATCCCTGGAATGAAGCCTAGTTGGTCAGATATATGATCTTTTTGATGCTTTGTCACATTCTCATAGTTTCCTGTTGGGGGATTTTGTGTCTATGTTCATTAAAAACATTGGCCTATATTTCTGTTTTTTGTGGGTCCCTATCTGGTTTTCAAATCAGAGTAAAGCTAGCTCCCAGAAATGACTTTGGTAATACTCTTTCCCATTCAATTTCATTAAAGAGTTTGAGGAATATTGACATGAGATCTTCCCTGAAGTACTTGTAGAATTCAATGGTGAGTTCATCAGAACCTGGGCTTTTCTAAGTTTACTCTTCATTTTCATTGCCTTTTATTGGATTATTCAGAGATTTTATGTCTCCTTGGTTCAGTTTTGGTAATTCTTATATATCTAAGAATCTATCAAAAAATAAAAAATAAGAATCTATTTCTTTTTAATTCTCCAATTTATTGGAATACAGGTTTTTCAAAGTATTAGTATCTAATAATTAGTAGATTATTAGTATCTTAATAATCTGGATTTCGGCTGTGTCAGTTGTAATTTCACCTTTTTCCTTTCTAATTGCGTTGATTTTTGTCTTTTCTTTTCTTTTTAAGATTGGCTAAGTGTTTCTCAATTTTGTTTATTCTTTGAACAAACCAGCTCTTTGATTCACTAGTTTTTTGTGTTATTTTTTAGTCTCAATTTCATTAATTTCTACTCTGATCTTTATAATTTCCATCCTTGTACTAGCTTTGGATTTGGATTATTATTTTCCCAGGACCTTGAGACATATGATTAGGTTACTTATTTGGTCTCATTCTCTTTTTCTGATGTGGGCATTCAGAGCTATAAACTTTTCTCTTAAAGTTGCTTTCATTGTGTCCCATAAGTTCTGGTAAGTTGTACTGGCATTATCATTTGATTGTAAGAACTATCTGATTTCTTCCTTAATTGCTTCTGTGACACATTGATTATGCAAGAGTGAATTGTTTAATTTCTATGTGTTTGCATAATTTCTGTGGTTTCTTTTGCCATTGATTTCTAGTTTCCTTGCACTGTGATCTAATAATCTGCACGCGGTAATTTTTATTCTTTACATTTACTGAAGCATACTTTATAGTCTAGCATGTCATCCATTTTGGAGAGCATCCCATGTGCTGCTGAGTAGAATGTGCATTCTGTTGTTCTTGCGTGTTTAAACTCTGTAAATGTTTAATAAATCCATTTGTTTGAAGGCTTGATTAAACTCTGATATTCTCTTTTTGACATTTTTTTCTAGTTGATCTATTTGTGACAGTGGGGTATTGAGGTCTCCCACTATAGTTGTGTTGGTGTTTATCTGACTTAAGTCCAGTAGTGTTTGTTTTGTGAACTTGGGTGCAGCAGCATTTGGTGCATATGTGTTTATAATTGTTACCTCTTCCTGTTGAACTGTTCCCTTCACCAATACATTGTGACCTTCTTTGTCTCTTCTGATTACTCTTGGCTTGAAGGCCATTTTGTTTGAAAATAGGATAGTTACTCCTGCTTGTTTTTGAGTTCCTGTCGTGTAAAACATTGTTTTCCATCCTTGGATTGTTAGGTTGTAAATTTCTTTTTAGACTAAATGTGTTTCTCCTCTGCAACATATTGTTGAGTTTTGTTTCTTGATCCATTCTGAAAATCTGTGTCTTTTTATTTGGAAAATGAGACAGTTCACACTGAGAGTTATTACTGAAAGATACTGACTTATTCTTGTCATTGCATTATTTTCCTGTTGCTAATTTCCTTTTTCTTAACTGCTCACCCTACCTGGTGTATTCATTCTATTAGACTTTTTGGTATCATTGGCTTCATTATCTCTTTCTAGGATATCCTTGAGAAATTTTTTCAAGGTGCTCATTTTCAAGGAAATACCTTATTTCTCCATTAATTTTGAAAGATAATCTTGAAAGGTGTAGGAGTTGGAAGTTATTTTCTTTTAGAGCTTAAAACACTTCCACCCAAGTTCTCCTGCCCTTTAAGGCTTGTGTTGAGAAGTCTACTGTAATTCTGTGGGTTTACCTTTATAAATGAGTTGTTGCTTTTTACGAACAACTTTTTTGTCCTTGTGTTTGACATCTGGGATTTTAACTACAATGTGTCCTGGAGATGTTTTTTTGTTTTGTTTTCTAGAGATGATTTTTGATCATGGCTATTTGGGGTTCTATATGATTCAAATATCTGTATGTGTGATTCTTTCCCCATATTTGGAAAGGTTTTTGCTATTATTTCTGTAAACAGGATTTTTATGGTATTTATGCTGTCTTCTGGTTTTTCACTAATTCTAACTAATCTGAGATTAGTCTTTGCATCATCTAGAAACTGTTGGACCCATTTTTCATGTTTTCTTCTTGTTGTCAAGTGATCTCTGAATAATTTGTCACTGACGTCAGCCATATCTTCTAGTTCTGACACTCTGTCATTACATTGGTCACTTCTGCTGCCCATACTTTCAGTAGAAAGTTTTATCTTCTTTGAGCTCACCCAGCACATTATTCATCTGTTTTTAATCTCTTCTTCTGTTATTTTGAGTGATTTACCTTTTGGCTTTTGATTTCCTCCCCCTTAGTATCCCACAGATCAGCTTTGGGATAGTTGGGAGTTTCTGGAGGCACTCTGTTGCCTTCTCATGTTTCTGTTGTTCAGGTGTGTGTGTGTGTGTGTGTGTGTGCGCGCGCGCGCGCGCGCGCGCGCGCGCGCGTGTCCTGAGGTTTGGAAGCACTTATAATGGAAAGACTGTTGCTGGTATGGAGATTTCTTTAGTTATGTCTGCTTTTCAGTGACGCACTCTGTGTGTGGCTAATTATAGGCTTTTTCCTTTGTCCCAAATTCAACCACCTCCATTTATTTGGGAGGGTAGGATGCAGGTAATTGATCCAGCACCCCATTCTCCAGAATTAGACCTTGGTATTGTTATTGACACAAATGCAATCTAGATACTGGGATATGGAGAAAACCAATTAAGAGCAACAACTATGCCATCCTGGCAATAGCAACAAAATCAGCAATAATAATAGCATTAAAGACAAGCTGATATTGACACACCATAAAAACCAATAATGTAGCATCTTTAACTGTAGAAAAGAGATCTGTGATTATGGTATAAACACTACATTAAACCAAATACTGACATACAGTGAATATCTATTAAAGATATATGAATACCAATGTTTATTGCAGCACAGTTCATAATAGCTGAATCCTAGAAGCAGTTTGTATGCCCATCAACAGATTAGTGGATAAAGAAAATGTGGTAGCTATGTATGATGGAACGCTATTTGGCTATAAAGGAGGATAAATTTGAGATAAATGTAGGAAAGTAGATGCACCTGGAAAATATAATACTGCGTGAACTCAGACACACAAGCTTAAATACTGTATATTATCTCTTCTGTGATTAAGGCAAAGTACAAACAAAGAGAAAACTAAAAGCTGGGTAGAAGGAAATGAGGGGACAGATCTCTTGCAAATGGAAAGGGCGCCAGGAGACTGAGGGCAAGAGGAGAGGAGGAGTCAGGGGAAGTAAGAAGACTTAAGATATGCCGTGTACAGGTACCAAATACCCACAGTGAATGTAACCATTATATGTTATAAATATGAGCTAAGAACAATAATAACAAAAAGAACAAAAATGGAAAAAGGGAATTTAGAGATGAAAGGAGGTAAGTAGGTGAGAAGTAGAAGGGAATTTAGAAAAAAGCAAGCTGTGTTATGTACATGTACCTACTTCCCACTATGAACGTAAACTTCAAGTACTGTAAACAAGTGCTAATAAAATTTAAGTAAATAAATAAATGCAAAAACTATACCTCCACTAAAAATAGAAAAGAATTCAACAGTAATAACATAGACTTAACTATTCAAAGATTAATAAAAGGTAATAATTATATTAGTAAAGATGAGGTGGCGAACAGGAAAAAAGAAGTAAAAATTGAAAAATTAAACCATGGAAGATAAGAAAGAGGAGAGAAAATTGAGATAAATAATCCTATTAAGGAGTAAAAGAAAATTGAGTTAGATAAAAGCAATCAGAAAGATCAAACAAAATAACAGAGCACAAAGAAAAAAGAAAGAAGGAAAAACTCCAAACCCTCCAAAAAAATCATTGAAGAAAAAAATGGGTCCAAAAAACATTCCCCTGGGTTTTTGAATGAATGATTTCTTTCCGGGATCCACAGTTTGGGAATTCAGCAAATCACACCTTTCTCCACCTAGCTTTATAGCCTGTGGGTTTGTGAGGCACCCTTTGTTCCAGCAGCCAAGTGTGTCCATTCACTTTAGGCCATGGCAACCACCCAAGTTGAAGTGTGTCCTTTATTGGTAGCAATCAGATGAGGAAAGCAATGAGATCTCTGATCTGTGCTGTACGTGGGCAGCAGAGTGAGGGTTCAAGCAGGCCACTGTACTTAGTGCTAGAACTTTCAGACCCAGCTTCCTCAGACCCACATGCTGGGTTTGGCTTCTCACTACAGAGGGCGGGGTCCTGGGTCCTTCCCAGCCTGAATTTAAACTTCTTAGGGGTACATCTCTGCAACTGTCTCCTGTAGCTGTCTCTTGCCTAGAAATTTGTTGGAGGGTAACACTGGGAACCCTAAAGTTGTTTCATAGTTTTTCTGTGTCTTATCTTAAATAATCAGTCCTTCCCAAACTGGTGCCTGTTTAAACACTTGCTGGCAATAAGGCAGGCACTGCACTGGATTTCTTCTCCATCTAACCTGCTGGGCAGAAAAAGTCACTTTCAGAGTAAAGCACCATGATGTTTTTGCAGTTCATACTACTTGTGGGCCTTTCTTGGAGTTAGCACTGCTGGCCCAGTTGGTTGTTTCTCCCTGGAGCTACCAACCTTCAGGGATTACCCTGCATTTACAGACAAAGGTTCTCTTCCCCAAGAGCTGGAAAGAACTTTCCAGACTGCTTCATCCTTTTCTCTGCATTGTGCTCCATTTTTCCTGCTTTTCTGGAGTTTCTAATTTTCCTGCCAGTTCCCTTCCAATTCTGAGATCTGGTTCTTTTTTTCTTTTCACCAATTGTTATTTTCTAGGAGTCTGGATCCAGGCCCAGAGAGACGCTGTATTTTGCTGCTGATCACTAGCCTGCCATTTTGGTTCTCCCCAAAATAAAAAAATAAAAATAAAAAAGTTTAAAGGGTCAAGGATGTAACTCAGTGGTAGAGCACTTTCCTGACATGTGAGAGGTCCTGGATTCCTTCTCCAGTACTATAAAAAGAAAAAAGATTTAAGGTGACACTGAAAAGAACTAGTTAACCACTCTGTAGAATTTGCCTCAACTCTTCATACCCTGACAATTCAAACTTTCCTGTTTCCCTCCTGCTTCATACACCCAGCATGGGAAACTGCTTCAAGTTTTTATTCCCTAATTTTATCAGAAGGTGGCAGTATGTTGTAAAGACGAAGTGCTGTTTTAAAGGAAGAGTGTGTGGACCAAGATTGTTCTTTCTTGTTTTTGAGCATCCTGTCTTTTACTTTTCATTTTTAGTTGATCCGTAATATTTGCACATATTTATGGGTTACAGTATGATAAGCTGATATATGTGGATAATGTAATGATGCAACCAGGGTAATTAGAATTTCCATCTCCTAATTGATTGTTTCACTGTGTTGAGAGCCACTGGACTCCTCTAATTATTTTGAAACACATAATAAATTATTGAAGGAATAAGTTGTAAAGGTCTGTGGCATAGCAAAGTGACAATAGTTAATAATAATAGGTTGTAAATATCAAAATTGCTTTAAAAGTAGACTTCAAATGCTCTTACTATTCTTAAAATGTGTGAGGTAATGGATATATTAATTAGCCTGATATAATCATTCCACTATATATAAAAACATATAATATACATATAAAATATATAAATACATAAACATCAGAACTGTTGCACACTATGTATGTAGATAGATAGATATAGATAGATGTAAATATATAATTATTTGTCAATTAAAAATAAAAACTACCTGTAATCCCAGCCTTCTGGGAGGCTGAGGCAGGAGTATTACAAATTCAAGATCAGCCTGGGAAACTTAGTGATTTAACAAGACTCTGTCCTCAAAACAAAACAAAAAACTTAGAGAGAGATGAGCATGCAGCTCAGTGAAAAGACCCTAGGTTCAATTCCCCAGTACTGCAATCAATTACATTTTTAAATCATTTTTAAAGAATTTTTTAAATTATGCAGAAGTTGCTCACCCCCATCATTAGCATCTGATGATGTAACATGGCTTATAGGAAGTTATTGTTATTTTGAACACCATAACGGAAAGAGGAAGTGACATTCATGTTCTGTGTAGCAATATTTGAGGAATTGAGTAATCCTAACCCAGAGAAAGTTTTGTTTTGTTTTGTTTCCAGTACAGGGGATTGAACTCAGGGCCTTCACTATGAGCTACATCCCCAGTACTTTCTTATTTTTTGTTTTGAGGCAGGGTCTCGCTAAGTTGCCCAGGCAGTGCTCAGATTTATGATCTTCCTGCCTCTGCCTCCCACAGTGCAAGGATTATAGGCATATTCCACTGTACAGAGTTACCAGAGAAAGGTTTGAGCAACACATCAGAGTCTCCTAGTGGCCAGATCTCCTTACTGGTTACAGACATCATTTTGCAGGTTAGGTCTGAGCTTCACCCCTAAGGCAGACCACTGTCAGTAATTGACTGCATGGGCGCCCACATAAATTCTTTGCGTCAGGATGGATCAACCCCTGGGGGCAAGCTCCAGAACTCCCCATGATGAGGCTGGACCTGGACGCCTGTTGAGGTCCTTCTTTGTGTAGCTCTTCCTCTGGCCTTGTCCTGCTTCTTCAGAGCCATTCTTCTGAGAGCGCCCCCAACAAACCATGTGCATCCAACCCTCACTGTCCTCTAACAAATCTCCATCCTCACTATCCTGCAACAATTCACAGATATCCCAACCTTTAGCCCCCAGGAAATCATGTGTCCAAAATCTCACTCTGCAACATATTACATGCATCCAACTCCCTATCGTGCCCCTAAAACTTGTATACATCCCAACTCCTTTCCCCTCAACAAATTACGTGCATTCCAGCCCTTATTTTTCTTCCAACAAATCAAATGCACATGGAATCCTATCCATCCCTCAGAAAATAATGTATATAACAATCCTATTTATGTGTTTATTCATGTGTTAATAAAAAAATATTTTAGCCAGTCATGGTAGTACATGCTTGTAATCCCAGCACACTGGAGGCTGAGGCAGAAGGATGGCTTGTGAGTTCAAGGCCAGCCTGAACTACATAGTAAGACGCTATCTCAAAAAAAAACCAAAAAAACAAAAAGCAGATACAAAATCAATAGCCTTCCTGTACACCAACAATGAACCCACAAAGAAAGAAATCAGGAAAGGAATCCCATTTGCAGTAGCTTCAAAAAAAAGATAAATACCTAGGAATTAACCTAACTGAAGAAGCAAAAGACCTCTATCATGAAAACTCTGGTTCTCTCAAAAAAGAGATGGAGACATTAGAAAATGGAAAAATATTCCCTATTCCTGGATAAGCCAAAATCTCATTTTTATCCTCTGTACAGCAAAGAGTTTCCAGAGAGTTTTGGTTTTGGGTTTTGCGATGTTGGGCTATAAGCCAGGGAACACTACATGAGCGCTCCACCACTGAGCTGTGCTCCTACCCCCTAGAGTTTTAAGCCTGCTCCTGTGATAAAGTGTGATTTGTTTTGAAAAATAATTCTGGCTGCTTGGTAGAGAATGTTGTAAGCAGTTAGATGTTGCAATTATGGGCTACATCTGCCCGGACTGTGGTCTAAACTGGCTCCTCGGACCTGCTCCTGCCTCCTCCAGTCCATAAAAATATCCAAAACACAAGCTATTTCTACCACCATCTGCTATGAACATCCTCCCAAAACTCACATTAGACTGTGATCCCTATTGTGAAATATTAAGGGATACAATTAGGTGGGACCTTTAAGATTTGATTAGACCATGAGGGATCTGTCACATGAGTGGATACTCCATTGTGGGCAATGCAATACGTCAAGACCGGGTCTGTTATAAGAACCACTTTGACTCTGTCTCTTGCACACACCTCTCTTACCATATGATGCTCTACACCAACTTGTAATTCTACGCAATCACTAGCAGCAAAGAGACTCTCATCGGATGTGGCTCTCCAACTCCTTGGACCTCCCAGCCTCCAGAACTATAAACTGAATAAACCTTGATTCATTATAAATTTCCTAGTCTTGGGTATTTTGTGACACCAACAGAAAATGAAGAAAGACACCACAACAGCTTTAAAAATATCCAGCATCTCAGTGGTACAGCACTGGCACTGGCCCACTCACGGCCCTTAGCTCAATTCTCAGAGCTGCAAAAAAAAAAAAAAAAAAAAAAAATCCAGTGATTCAAATATTTCCCAAACTCCTAACCAGCACAATTGAAAGAGAAACACTTTAGGAGGCAGCTTCACACATGGGAGACAAGAAAGGAGTAAGTTCAAGACCTTTTCTTGTATATTATGAATGGAAGTCTGTATTTCTTGAAGGTTGTATTTCTTGGTTTATTGGATATCCAAGAAACATCACTTTGTCAAGACTGGACTATGAAATGCCCTGGTTTTATATGAGTTACCTTCTTCAACTGCCAGCCTTGCCCACTCCACTTCACATTCTATATAGAAATGACTGTGTCCACAGAAAGACAAGTGCCACATGTTATTTCTCATATGTAGAAATTTTTTTCAAAAGTTGACTTGGAAGTACAATAGTGACTGCTAGGAATTGCGAAGGTAGCGGAAGAGCGAGGGGAGGGAGGATGGAAAAAGGTGACTGAATTTGACCAGTGAACAGTTTGTACGTGTAGAAATCACCCTGAACTGCATAAATATGTATTATAATATGTGTTAATAAAAAAGATTTTAGCCAGGTACAGTGGTACGTGTTTGTAATCCCAGCACTCTGGAAGCTGAGGCAGGAGGATGGCTGTGAGTTCAAGGCCAGCCTGAACTACATAGCAAGACCCTATCTCAAAAAAAAAAAAAAAAAAACAGAAAAGAAAAAACACTTTCTGACCCTCAGGCAATCTGATATAACCCACAAGCATTCCCATACCAGAATCAAGCAATTCTTTCATCCCAAAAGTGATCAACAACAGGAAAATGCACTCCCAAAGAAGCACAGAAAAACAAGAGCAGAAAAGGTATAGAAAATAAACAAGCCCAAGGCTGCAGCTCTGCAGTAGAGCACTTTCCTAGCATGCACAAGCCCCTGGGTTCCACCCCCAGCACTTCAGAAAATTAAATTAAGTTATAAAGCAGAAACATCCAAGATGAGTGTAATTACTATGCATCACAGATGTACATCTTAAAAAGCAGAAGCCTGAGTCTAGTGGCACAAAAGGGGAAGAAGTGTCCTTTCAGAAAGCAATGTCGTGCGTCAATTGTCACAAGATTTCTTGAGCTAAGGAGGTAGCTAATGAAATCTCAGAAGGAAGCTTCCAGAGCTGGCCACCTTTACCCACAGCACAGGATGCAAGGACCAAGACTTCTTCCAGGTATGCGTGACCATGGCAAAACCTCTTCCTCATGCTGCCTCCAGCGGGGCTACTCAGTTCAACAATTAGCTAGGTCTTTATTCTTCTCCTTTTATTTTTCTTTCTCTCCTTTTTCCCTTAACTTGTGCTTCCTTCTTCACCATCCCATTCAAACTGTGCTCTCAAACATCCCTTAATAGTTTTCCTACAATCCCAGCCCAATGGGATTATTCATTTTCCTCTTCCCCAGCTCTGTTTTCTAACTGACATCCTCTCCACCTTGGTAACTTCTTAAATCATTCTTTTTCCTTCCTCTCTTGTTGTTCTTTTATGCTCCTTTCTCCATTTCCTGGGCCAAGAATTTATTTGGGGGGCAATGCTGGGGACCGAATTCAGGTGCTAGGCAAGCACTCTATCACTTGAGCTAAATCATTTACTCAACCCCCAAGGGCCAAGAATTTTATTTTTTTTAATTTTTTTATTATTTTTACCAAGAACATGTATTGGTACATTGTATATATAATGTTCATAATCAACATGGTTATTTTGTACCTGTACATGATACATCTTGGTAAGGGCCAAGAGTTTTAATCATAACCATCACGGACATTTTTTACTGGGGGGGGTTGGAGATTTAGCTCAAGTGGTAGAGCGCTTGCTTAGCAAGTGCAAGGCCCTGAGTTCGACCCCCAGCACCACCTTCCTGCAAAAAAATCAACGACATTTCTGAGAATTCATTGTGTACCACACATGCGTAACTGGCAGAACAAAACTGAGCTTTAAATGTTAAAGATTTTTGTTTTAGACGTAAGCAACTTCTCCAAACTTCCTCCTGCTGAGCGCATAACCAATGCCCCAGATGAAGTGATAGACTATGCCAATGCTGGTCCCAGGAGGTTGGGACCCAGTTTCCACAAGAAAGGGACAGATCCGGCTACAGGTGGCTGAGAGCGATAAAGCAAACATGGGACTATGCATTATTTCCCTGGATTGCCCCTCCCCACTTTTCCTTACTCTTACAAGATCCTTACACACCCGTACATGCCGGAGATGGTAATCTGAGGCAAATATGCCCGTTCACCGCCTCAGAGCTAGCTTTTAATGAATTCTTTCTTCTCGTCAAAATAAATGTCCTCCTTTCATTTGGATAGTGTCAAGCTAACAAAACAGAGCACATGGACCGAAGTGGCCAGTAACACAGGTACAGATAATTCTCAACTTATGAAAGTTCTACTTACAATTTTTAAACTTTACCATGGTGAGGAAGCATACCTGGAGAACTGTTCTGTTTTTCACTTTTGGTATAGTATTGAATAAGTTACATGAGATGTTACATATTTTATAAGAAAATAAATTTCGTGTTAGATGACTTTGCCCAACTGAGGCAAGTGGAAATATGCTGAACATGTTTAAGATAGGTTAGATGTGTTAAATTTATTTTATTTGTATTTGTGTTTATTTACAGGGAACTAAACCCAGGGCTTCATGCATGCCAGGCAAGCACTCTACCGCTGAGATACATCCCCAGTCCTTTTTCTTTTATTTTGACATAGAGTGTTTCTAAATTGCCCAAGATGGCCTGGAACTTGCAATCCCTCCTGCTTCAGCCTCCCAAACAGCTGGGATTACAGATGTGCAGCTCCATGCCTGCTTAAATATAGCTTCGACTTAATGATATTTTCCATTTATGATGGGCTTAATAGAATATACCCACATCATAAAATCAAAAATCTTCACAATATACACATGAGGTGGGTATTTTTACAAATGAAAAAAACTGGGGCACAGAAAGGTTATATCATCTGTCACAGGCCACACAGCTTGTAAATTTCAGAGAGGGAGAATTCACGCCCAAACTATCAGGCCCCAGATGTTTGCTATAATGCTTCTTCCACAGGACTCTGGATGGGGTCCCTGGTCTTCTACTCCCTCTCCCTACAGGAAGCTTATGATTCCTTGGCCTCAACCACTACCTGTAGCTTTCCATCTTTTAAGGAGTTTTCCAATCTTTTAAATTCCATTCATCCTTCCAGTTCCAGATCAAATAACAATATCGACGGCCACGATTCAATCAAAGCTTGCTTTTATTAAACACCAAATTTAGCTAAAATTGTTTTGTATTCATTAGTGCACAGTATCTCCACATTACAGGTGAGAAATGGCATCAGAAAGAGGCTGTGTGATTTGTTCAAAGCTGTGCAGCTCTTTTGTTTCACAGGCAAATGATGCACCATCAAGTCAATCAAAATAATACCAGCTACTTGAAGGAAAATGCTATATTCCCCTCACCTTTGCAGCCCCTGTACAGCATCTCACATATAAGAGGTGATCAGTATATATCTGTGGAATCAAATGTGAGAGATGCCCCAAACAAGATGTTTTCTGCTTTTTGACACCTAAAGGCAGAGTCCTAGAAACTTCTGAGATGGATTGTTTGTGAATTTCAATTATCTACTCCCTGCCCGTGTCGTTAGATAGAACTGGCATGTCCAATGTAATGAGCATCAAATCAGGAATCAGAATAGGATTCTAGGCCAAATATAGGCAGCTATCATTTCCAGAGTACTTTCTGCCAAACTGCATTTTATATATCCCTTCATTCAAGTCGTCACTACAACCACACACATGGTTGTTTGGTCCCATTCCTTTGGTCCTGTAGCAAGAGAGAAGATCATGGTGAGGGACAAGGGGTAGAGCAAAGATGCTCACCTCAGGACAGGCAGAAAACAAAGAGAGAGGAGGAGCCAGAGTCACAATGCCCTTCAAGGGCACGCCCTCAGTGACCTCACTTCCTCCCGCTAGGCCCTGCCTCTTAAAGGTTCCACCATCTCCTAGTAGCACCATCAGCTAGAGACCAAGACGTTAACATGAGCCTTTGGGGACCCCCCTTAAGATCCAAATCATAGCAATAGCCCAGCTGAGAATATATTCATTGGAAGAACAAAAATATTCAAAATGTTTCGTGAGTGCAGTTGCTTAAGTGACTGATCACAAATTAGGCCTGGTACTTTTTTAGGAGAAGGTGAGAGCACAGGAAAATGAATAATATTCCCCATCAAAGATGTCCACATCCTAATCCCTGGAACCTGTGGATACGTTACCTTACATGGCAAAGGGGTCTTTGCAGATGTCGATCAAGTTAAAAATCTTGAGGTGAGGAGTTTTCTAGTTTTCCATCACTCTACAAAATACCTGAGATAAACACCTTCAAGGAAGAAAGATTTATTTTGGCTCACAGTTTCAAAGGTTTTTATTCATAGTCATTTGGCCATGTTGCTGTGGGCCTGTGGCAGCCCAGTACATGATGGTAGCAGCATATAGCTGAGGAGGTTAGCTGCTTATCTTGGGCAGCCAGGAAGCAGTGAGAGAGAAGAATGGACAGGAGACCCAATATCCCTTAAAGAGCACCCACCCTGTGGCCTAACTTCCTCCCAGGAGGTGCCACCTCTTAAAAGTTCTGCCATCTCCTAATAGCACCACAGGCTGGGGACCAGGAGTTCATTTTAACACACAGGCCTTGAGCAGTCCACATACAGACTATAGCAGGAAGAGTATCCTGAACTATCCAGAAGGGCCTAACACAATCACCAGGGAATCAGGAAGCCAGAAAGGATAGAAGATGCCACCTGCTGGGTTTTAGGTAAGGGAAGGACCGTGAGTTAAAGAAAGCAAGCAACCTCTAGAAACTGGAAGAGACAACCAAATGGATTCTAGTCTGGAGCTACCAAAAGGAACCAGCTTTGCCTAAATTCTTTATTTCAGCCTGCAGAGACTGAGTTCAGACTTCTGACCTCCTCAAGCCTAAGAGAACAAACGTCTATTGATTTAGCCACTAAGTGATAATTTGTTATAGCAGCAATCAGAAATTCACACACGGAGGTTCAAAAAGACTGTATTGGCCAGCTTCCCATCACTGTGACAAAATACCTGACAGGAATCAATTTAAAGGAAGAAAGGTTCGTTTGGGCTCACAACTTCAGAGATTCAATCTGTCACCAAATAAGTCCATTCCCATTTATACCTGTCTTAGTCTATTTTCTATTGCTGTCATTGAATACCACACACTGAGTGATTTGTGAAGAATAAAAATTCGGCACTGAGGCCATGGCTCAATGGTAAAATGCATGCCTAGCATGTGCAAGGCCCTGGATTCAATCCCAGCACCCTCCTTCTCCAAAAAAGAATAAAGGTTTGAACTCACTATTCTGGAGGCTGGGAAGGCCACACTAGGCAAGTTCCTTCTAGTTGGCAGGGACTCTGCATCCCAAAATGGCACAGGATATCACAAGGTGAGATGGAATGTCCTAACTCAGATATCCCTCTTTTTTTGTTTGTTTGTTTTGTTTTTTCAAGGCTGGGGATTGAACTCAGAGCCTTTACACTGTGCTACATTCCCCAGCCCATTTTTAAATTATTTTTTATTTTGAGACACAGTCTTGCTAAGTCACTACATTGCCCAGGCTGGGCTCGAACTTGTAATCTTCCTGCCTCAGCCTCCCAGAGTGCTGGGATTACAGGCATGTGCCACCACATCCAGAAGTATCCCCTCTTATAAAGGGAGGATACTTATAAAGCCATTGGTTAAAGTCTCACTGGATCAGGGCCCCACACGTATGGCCTCATTTAACCTTATACACCTCCCAGCCATCCTACCTCCAGATACCATGGTCGGATGAAGTTTCCACACTCTTAATTCCTCATAATGGGGATTAAATCTCAACAGGAAATTTGATGTGGGCATTCAAGCCATAGCAACATCCACCTCCCCAAGGGGTGGACAAAATTCTGTTACCAAGGGCCACCTTCTCAGGGGCTAACCAAGGTTACAAAGTCACCAGTCATAAGAACATGTTTCAACCAGGGCACACTAGAAGATTATGTCAGTTGGTGGTACTGAAATACTCCCACACTATTTGTGAAGTGTCATTGCCCAGAACCAGCCCCCAGGACACACTTACTGGCCTGGACTCTGCTCTGGGATCCCATCAACCCGCTCGCAATTCAGCACCCCAAAGGTTACATCTGGACCATCAGAAAGGGTCTCTAACATCCAGTCAATTCTGGCACCATCCCTGCTGTTAATTGTTTTTAATATCATCTTTGTAAGTAGCAAATGATTCTAGAAATGTGTACATAAAAAAAAGAGTGAAAAGAAGGTGAGAAATAGTGATCTGAGTAATGTAAGACTTATTAGGAAAACAAGAGAAGAAAGCTGTCTATCCAGCTTCTTTACATCTTTGCAGAAGCAAGACCATAAAACAAAAAACAAACCACCACTGAGTTCGATCCCCGGCACAAAAAAAAAAAAAAAACCACCAGTAGATGTTGGGAAATCTTGTGAAGAACAAAAAGTACTTTACAATTTGAGACAGCCTGAGCAGACTACTTTTGAAAAGGGTGAAAGTAATATCTCATGTCCAAGATGTGCATCCAGTCCCCGTAAAGAGGAAGAATTTGGTTCTCCTCCACTTGAATCTGGGAGGCTCGTAACTCGCTTGTAACCAAAAGAATATGCGGGAAGTGTGGCTGCAAGGTTTCCGAAGTGAGGTTTTAAAAGATGCTTAGAGCTAGAAGGGGCCGCGGAAGGGCAGCTGATGTCACCATACTGGAAGGAAGCTCAAACTACCCCAGACTCTGAAACTACTTGAGACTACGACTTCAACCCCAGTGCTATCTGACTACAGCCATACGGAGACCCGAGAAAGAACCACCCAAAGTAATCCCCTTTATGAAATCCTGGCCTGCAGAGACCATGAGAACGAACATGTTGTTTTAATCCACTAGATTTTTGTGGTTTGTGTGTGTGTGTGTGTGTGTGTGCTGGGGATCGAACTCAGGGCCTTGTGCTTCCAAGGCAAGCACTCTAACTACTGAGCTAAATCCCCAGCCCTGTGATTTTTTTTTATTTAGCAATAGCTAACGGATCTAAATCTCCCTTAAGAGATTCTTCTGGAGTTTTCCATGATGGCCTCATGTCTCTCCCTTCTGCTTTCCTCATGTTCCAGGACTCTGCATTCTGCTGAGCTTGTCTGGAGCTGCCGCTCAGCTAGTGTCAGGTGAGTGCTGAGAGCCCCAGGGAGGGTGAGCCAAAGCCTGAGCTGGGGCCGCAGCGTCCTTCTGCAGGAAAAAAGGCGCTGCCTCTGGGGAGTGTACTGGGAAGATTTTCTCCTGCATTTGTTTGCTTGTTTGAGTTATCATTACAGTCCAATTATGGTGTCTATATAGTGTATGTGTGTGCAGTGTACTGGGGATTGAACCCAGAGCCTTCACAATGAACTACATGCCAGCATTTGTGTGTGTGTGTGTGTGTGTGTGTGCACGTGCACACGCCAGGGACAAACTCAAGGCCTTGTGCTTGCTAAGGCAAGCACTCTAAACACATTTGGGCTGACCCAAATCCCCAGCCCCTCAGTTTTTATTTTGAGACAAAGTCTTGCCGAATTGCCCAGACTGGCCTTGAACTTGCAATTCCCCTGCCTCGGCCTCCCCAGTAGCTGGGATTACAGGTGTGCTTTACTGCACCTGGCCTTTTGTGTTTATTCGACTGATTTCTAATTTGTTAGACTTTGCTAACCAAAATGTGCACAATGTAGAGATGGAATAGTGGATACAACAAATTCTCAGGAAGTAAACATTCTTATTGGGAGAGACAAAGCCATGGTAATCACTACCATTCAGACCACAAACAAGTCACTGGGCCCTGCTGTCTGAAAGGTGCTTTTCCCAGCCAGACTCTCTTGCTCAACTCCAGTTAAAAAGTGAGAATACCATTGGGCATAACAGCTACTTGGGAGGCTGAGGCAGGAAGATCCTAAATTTGAGGTCAGCCTGGGCAATTTAGCAAGATCTGGTATCAAATAAAAACATAAACTCTGGGGTGTAGCTCAGTGAGTGATAGAGCACTTGCCTAGCATGCACCAGGCCCTGGATTTAATCCCCAGCACCACACCAAAAGGGCGGGGGGGGGGGGGGACGGGTATGGTGATCCACACCTGTGGGGTACATTAGTGCATCAAGAGCCACAAGGAAGAAGCACTCTGGAAGGCTGAAGCAGGAGGATCG
>PVJO010022107.1:0-28688 GCA_004026905.1 Hystrix cristata | reverse complement strand
AGGAGAATGCACATTATATTAGTAACCATCAGTTAATGCTATATACCCAATTATTTGTGCAACAGACAAGATTGACTTTTAAAAAAATTATAAATCTATCATCAGGAAAACTCAAACTACAGAATGCTCACCAAAATAACCAAAATGAGAAAGATGGAAAATATAGGGTTCATTAGGATATGAAACGAGAATGCCCACACACTGGTAATAACAATAAAACATGGTGCAACTATTTCAGAAAATCGAAAGGATCTACTAAATCTTATAATAAATACCCCTAAGACTTAGCAGTTCTACCTCTATCCAAGAAGAATGCTGACAAATTTCCCTAAAACTCTCATAATAGCACTATTTACAGTGATAAATGTGCAAATGATTATTAAAGTATGGAGAAATTCATATCAGCATACTTACAAAATAATATCATATTGTGATAGAAAGTATGAACTACTGTTACACACAATGATTGGAAAAAGACTTTGTAGATACCATGTCAAGTGAAAGAAACCAGATAAAAAAGCTGATAGCACTCACAGTACTGCTGTGGTTCGAATGGTGGACAGTCAAAATCATACATTAAAAACCCCACTGCCTAATGTATCTATGTTTGCGGACAGGACTTATCAGGAGGTCATAAAGTTGAATGTTCTCAGAAAGGCCGGTACCTAGTATGATAGAACTAGTGTTCCTGTAAGAAAAACCAGCAAGGCTTGTCCTTTCTCTACCTACACACAGAGCAAAGGCCATGTGAGAACGTAGCAAGGCGGGGGCCTTCTGCAAGCCAGCAAAAGCCCTCATCAGAAACCAAATATGCTGATACCCGGTCATGTATGTAGAGTCTCCAGGACTGTGAGAAAGTCAGCGCCTCGTTTGCCTTGTTTAAGTCACTCAGTTAAGGCAGCCTGAGCGGACTACTATGGGTACCATTTACCTATTGCGACAGAAGTCAGGACACACACGTTGTTATCTAGAGAAAACTAGGGGACATCGGGCTTCTTTATCTGAACGTTGTGTGTTGCTTATATGAATGAGTTCAACTTACGACAGTTATTTAAGACTTTGTTTTGTTTTTCTTTTTGTTTTTGATGAGATACAGAGTATTGAACCTAGGGTCTTGCTAGGTCACTAAATTGCCCAGGCTGGTCTCAAACTTGTGATCCTTCTACCTCAGCTTCACAGAATACTGTGAGCTTAGTATTTTTGATGTGTGCATATATTCTTGTCTGTACTATGCCCCAACATTTTATATTAATGTATATATAATATTTATATATGTTAATATCAGGCTGTGTGCATGTATGTATCAACTGAAATTATATTGACTTTCAAATGTTTTGATCCTCTATTACCTATGGGCTATAAAATCTGGCATGTTATGGACCCTCCAAACCGTAACACCTGAATATTCCTAATTCCTACATTCTCTCTGTACTCACTGACACTTGCCTCACTGGGCGTCTTGTCAGTTCTTGAAAACGTTCAGTTCATTGTGAGCTTCCTATTTTTCTTCTCTCTAACAAGGATGTTAGAATGGTAGAAATTTGAATGACTTGCCTCCTAGCCATTTTATACGCAGTACATTTTCCCCATCTTGCTCTCTTAAATTTTGTCATTTTTATTCACATGATCTTTCTGGATGATATATCTGTATCTACATCCATGCTACTCATATATATCTATATTTAGATATCTATACCTACACCCCCAATCATATATGTGTGTGTGTGTATGTGTGTGTGTATATATGTATAGTATATATGATTTATTTTGCTTACCACTAAGATATAATTTCCACAGGGGCGAGAATCTCAGCTGTAGTTTTCTTGACTCTCTCCTCATTACCTAAACTAGTGCCTGGTTTGGAAGAAGAGCTCAATAAACACTGAAGTAATGAGCTGCGTGGTTAATTTGGTCCCAGAAACAAAGAACCCTGATCCTCTGGCGCCTGCATATGAGTTTTAGCTCAGGAAATAAAGTACCAAAAACTCCTCTATGACTTTTCTTGGCTAACAAGATTGAGAGATTTGCATTTTATTCATTAATTTGGAGGTCAATGTTAATGACAAAGTAAATATTTAATTTAGTTTTGTATTTTAATTTCACTTCAAGAAGAAAGAAAATAACTTTTTAAAATTCAGGGTAAAATGACCCATTTTATCCCCTTTCCCCACATATGCATATATTGGACGCTGCTTGTAATATTTCTCAAAACAATAGCTTTTATTTTGTCTAACAAGACAAAGGTTCCTGCCTCATTAGCAAATATTGAATTGAGACTTTTATCTTATCCAAACTGAGATTCAGAATCATAAAAAAATTACAAGCACAAACAAATGTTAAAGTATTTTCCTAGTAATCATTCTTAGTACATAGACCTGTAAGTTTCCAATTCTAGCATATAATTAAAAGACTATCTATGCGGTGAGTGTGACTTCCTTACTAAAATGAATCTTTTTGTTTTCAATTGGCCATATGCTCCCACAGCTAGATGATACAGAAAATCAAAAATGGCACGAGTTTTGTGGCAGTTAGTACCAAAGATGAGAGGAACTAGGTAAGATATTTTCCTTTTCAAAAGGGCATTCTTCACAGTTCTGCTTCCCAGTTTTGCAGAAGTGCAGGGTCCATGGTTTGTAGATGCTGAGGCAGGAATGTAGTCTGGAGAGAGGGGCAGAGTCTGGCGCGGTTCAGCGCCATCTGTTCACTCTTGGAATCCACAGATGTTCCATACCAAAAAACTGTGTAAGTTAAGGCAGAACAGGCTTCGTGGGCACTCAGAGCCCCCCCCTGGCGGCGCATCTCTGTGGGTGAACTGTGGCAGAGTGACAAGCACTGCAACAGCCTGCTGGGCTGGAGGCAGAGAAGGCGTTCGGAGCAGAGGCGGCTCTGCTTCCTGCAACAGCCCACTTTGCCAAAGAGCACGTCTGAATGACTCGCGCTCCGAAGCAAAGTGCACGCCGTGGAGAGAGCGAAGTACGGTGGATTGAGCCGTGGACAATGAATCCAAAAGATTTGGCCTCTGTTCCAGATTCATTACCAGCTCCCTCTCTGACCTTGAGGAGGTCAAACAACTTCTCTGTGCCTTCACTTTTCCCTTTCCAAAAAACATGTTTTCTTACTCTCCTGTATTTCCCAGAAACGATTTCTTTTCTCAATTCGACTTTCTGATATGGAAGCTCTTCCAGAAAGTCTTGGGGGTCTGGCAAGCTCCATCGATCAGCCTCAGAAATTCTACTGACATATCTAGCTTCATAACTATATTAAAACTGATTTTTTTTTATCAGTGTACTCCCTATTCAAAGTTCTTTCTTTGAAAGAAATAATGAGCTGTGATATTTCGTTAACACTAAATACCTGGGTATTTGGTCTTGCAAAATATAAATATAGAAATGTAATGAAAAACATATGTCATCTATTGTTTTCATTAAAAATAAATGCTTTCCAATAGTTATCCATCATGTCTTCATTATTATTTAATAACAATAAAGTAAAATATAAAGAAAGTAAACAGCAGAGCAGAGGTGCTTACTGGTTATGTGTTAGTCCCTTATTAAGACATTCACCATATGAGAGGACACTCTGACTCCTCCCGGACATCCAAGTTTTCTTACATGTGTTGACTGTCCTCCAGTTACTGAGTTAGTTATGTCGAGAGACTTAAAGAGAGAACAGGGCCTGTGAAACATGATCAGGGCTCAGTGAGGGATGTGAGGAATGAAAATGAGGTTTCTGTACCAAGTCCTTCCTGCATTATATGGTTAGGTCGTATGTAGAATGAGCTAATGGTACCAATATAGAGCAGGTACAGCTGCGGGTACCCTCTATTCTGTTCTACTGTGGTCAGGGACTGGCTGATAGTTTGGTTAGTCCATCCAAGAACTAGGTCTACAGAACTTTAGTATGAGCTTCCACGGCCGAGGGTGGAGCAGAAGTGAAAAAGCGTGCACATTGGATTGGACTGAATTTCCTTTCCTGACAGTGAGGCTTAGCTGTGTGATAGCTGCTGTAGCTATGTCATATTGGCGATGTGAACATTTCTTTGCACTTTGTCTTCTGTCTTGAAAAGTGACAATAAATAGTATCTTAGCCCCATAAAGCTTTTGGTGAAGCCTAAACCTGATAATGCATGACCCATGCTTAGCATCATGTTACTTAAGTATGAGGGTCGTAGTCTTGTTGTACTTCAGGTTTCTGAAAGATCTCTTTGCTGCTTCCCTATGAACCACTGTCTAAAAGGGACTCATTGTTTGCTTAAGCACCTAGTGTGTTATTTTAGGATGCATTGCCACAGATATGGATCATTAAATACAGATGGGGTGGAAGTTACTGATTTTGTAGATGTTCCCTAGAAGCTCCACTAGGAAAATAGAGAAAATAAGTAGGTATGATAAGGAAGGCAACATGGAACATGACAATGTACAGATTATTCTTATGAGCAATTTCAGATTACCTGTACTGATCTCTGGTAGATCCTATGGAATGTTCTTCAGAGGTATTCCTCCTAAGAAATGAGGAAATTAAACTACTTACGAATGGATTCCCTGTCCCAGTGACTTCGGGCTGATCTCTGGGTATCAACTTTCAGGTACTCATTTCCTCAGGAAAAGACTATAGGACACCTTATCAAACGTGGGATACCAAGTGCTGAGCAGATATGGACTGAGCATCATGGTGCCATGCAGGGGCTGGGCATCGAGGTGTCGTTCCTTTAAAAATTCTCCACATTCATAGTAGCCAACTCTTCAAAGCAGCCTATATGTCCACCAACAAGATGAATGGACAAAGAAAATGTGGCACTTACACACAAGGGAGCACTACTCTTCCAAAAAGAAGGATAAACTTCAGTCATTGGTAGGAAATGGATGCACGTTAAGATCACAATGTTAACAAAAAGAATCAGGCACACAAGTTTAAATATCACATAGATTTTCATATATGAGAAATTCAAAACATATACAAAAGACAAAACAAAAAATAGGAAGTAGGGAAAATTTCCTCAAATGGGAAGGGAAGCAAGAAGTGGAGAGAAGGGGGAGAGAGCAGATGGGAAGAGGATGAAAAAAATAATTAGGCTACATTAGGCACATATACCAACTCCTCACAAGGACCGTAAACAGTATGTACTACAAACAAGTATTAAATTAAAAAAAAAAAAACCTCAATGCTTACAGCAATCCTATGAAGTGTACTTCTAATATTATTCACTTAGCAGATGACAGAAATTCAGCTCAGAATTGCATTGAAATTACTTTTCTCAAGGCCCTGCCACTAGGAAGTAGCGGAGGGGACTATAAAGCCATATCTATACCATCTACATAAAACTAAGTAAACTCTAAGTGTCTTACTTAGTGTTCTCATCTCTGAGACACAATAGCTGACACCTGCAACTTAAAGGAGGCGGGGTTTATTTTGCACAACATTTTTAGTCCATGCCTGGCCAGTTCCAGGCAGGAAATGGATGGAAAAGTCAGGGGGAGGAAAGATGTTCCCATCATGGCAGCATGCAGAACAAGGAAGGGAGCTGGGGAAGGGTAGGTACACTCCGGGGTCACACCCCGGTGGCCTCCTCCCAAATCCCCACCTATGACAGCATGCGGATCTTGGGTGACAACTAGATATAAATTACAACACGAAGTCTCCTTCCTTCTATGCCATGGCTATTTTTACATCTATCTCAAAATAATTTTAAAAAACTAACATATTGAACATATTTTAAATGTATACTTCTATAGTTTAGTATGCACAAATCTGTGTCTTGATAAATATATTTTATGTACATAATACTAAATAATCTATGAAAATGCCAAGCAAGTATTTTAGTATTTTAGGCGGAAACAAAAAAATATAGAGTCTATAAAATGAAAGTCCTGAGAATGCAAGAACACAATTTTATGTGCGTATTTTAATTAACAGCGGTTAACACAGTAGCATTTAAATGCAAGATCACATTTTAATATGACTGGAGGGGACTCTATGTACTGGGCAAATGGGAGCCAAAGGCGATTAATAGACAGTGCTGTGATCTTTGAACGTCTGGTCCCACTTCAATACAGTGAACATCAAGGTTCAGTATCAGCTTTATTCGCTTGTTACCACGCAAACAAAACACACAAACAGAAACCTAACTAATGAGATTCGCGTCGAGCAGCTTAGTGTTAGAGTTCAAGTTGTTTAAGAAAATATAGTGATGAAAGTGAAGCACAATGACTGTGTGCTTTGAAGCTCTGCTCATTCAAACTAGAAAATAAACAGAGGACAGCACATCCGCGGACATAACGGGATCTGTTAGATATAAAGAAGCGAGGGAACAAAAGCAGAAGGTCCTCTGCCACAGAACCTGAGCCAGTGAATAGGTTGCCGATGAGGCAGTGAGGAAGGCTGCAGCCCGTCTGCCTGTGGAGCCTTATCACGTTGTGGAGCCATTTTTGGACATGGTTTCCGTGTCCACATAAAAGGGACTGGAGATGATTTCTATGTAGGTTTGTGTAAGGATCCCATTAGGCAAAGCGTGTAGATAGACAATCACACACTCTGCTTTGTATGGCATAGTTCCAGAGTAATTATACAATAGACTTTTCACTTTAGGAGTATCCCAGTTATGATGACAACATGCAAGTGTTTTTGTGGACTTATAACACTGTATATGATACTGAGTGATGTATATATTTCATTATACGTTTATTTAAAACTGTTGACTTCTCAGTCTCAAGAATGAACCTTAATGTAAACTATAGACTTCAGGTGATTATGATGAGTCAGCATAGGTTTATAAAATACAACAATTGTACCACTTGATGGGGAGTACTGATAAGGGAGGAGTATATACCTGTGTGGAGGCAGTTGACAAATGTGAAATTTCTGTACCTTTCTGTCTATTTTTCTATGAATCTAAAAGTGCTATAAAATTTTTTTAAATGATGCAAGATCACTTTAGTGTGCAATGAACAAATTTTTTTCCAGAAGGGTTTAAGTTAATAAAAAACACTTCAGTAATGTTTCTAAAAACACCAAATCTCCTGTATGAATATGAATTCAGTTTCATAATTAAATAAATTCATTTTCTTATTAATAAAATAAAATCAAATTAAATACATTAAATTAAATTAATTCATTTTCATAATTAAAAATGACATTTTATTTTTCTGGTAACTTTTGTATAGATTGAATTGATACATAGTATATGTAAATGTGTTATTACAGGAAAATAATAGCATGCAATTTTAAAATCTCAATCTGTTAGGAACTATTGTTTGTTTAGGTTATATTTATAAGATTCTGGTGCAAATTAATGCAGCAGATACTTCTTCCAATGTCTTTTAGGCAAATGATGGCTAAACCACTGGTAGGCCAGTCTCAGGGTTGGTAAGGATATTAGCATTTCTTCTCAATACAAAATTGCTTTAATCTAGTCTTTTTTTATGCTACATACTGCATAATTTTACCACCAAAGTTAGATGGATTAGTTCCAATGAGGCATCAGTGTTTTATTATCTCAAAGGTCCCAATCTATTTTCCTAAGTACATTATGCCATTGGCAGTTTTGGTTAGATGTCTGAAAGTCTAGCATGCTGCTACAGTCCTTTGTAAGATTTAATCTGGGTTGCCATAAACTCAACTACACATTCACACACATGAGATCAAAATAGGCACTTTTGGCAATGACTTGACTCAGAAGAGTACAAGGTCAGAAACACAACACACTTACAGAGCCCTCCCAGCAGGAGAGTTTAAGGGGAGTCTCTTCAATAGTTGTCCCCTGGAGCTAAAGCCAGTTTCCAGGGACTTTTCTCCCTGCCCCCTGCCAAGTGAAAAAACAGATGAAAAATGAGAAATCACATCAGTGGAAGTTAAGAGTTAAGAGTTACTGACATAGAAGCACCATGTTCAAAATAGGAGACAGTTTTATCGTAACGCTCATGAGCACAGTCCTAATGGACCCCCACAAAGGGCAGATCATGTCATAAGAATGATCTCATTCTACGAAGACTAAAAGCCTCTCTCTACACATTTATAGCTCATTTATAGTTCTGCCAGTTGCAGTAACACTTCTTAATGCCTTACATCTTGTATAACTAAACGTTTACATCCATCAAACAGCTTTCCTTTGCTGTGATTGTTATTTAGCATCTTTTCATTTATCCGTTGGCTGTTTATAGGTCTTCTTTGGAGAAATCCTTATGCAAGTCATTTGTCCACTCTAGCTACGTTACTTGTTTTTATGCTATTTAATTGTAAGAGTCTCTTACTGATTTGTATATTTACTGCTTATCAGATATATAGTTGGCAAATATTTTCTCCTTCTCCCTAGGTTGCCTATTCCCTCTATTGATTGTTCCTTTTATTGTGCAGAAGCTTTTAGTTTGATTAGTTTTATTCATTTACTTTTCTTTTTGCTATCCAGTTGTGGAATCATTGCAGAGAATTTATTGCCCAGACCAATGTCATGAAGCTTTTCCCCAAAGTTTTATTGCAGGATTTTAATAGTTTCAGATCTTATTTTTAAGTCTTCATTCCCCTTTCAGTTTATTTTTGCTTATGATGTGAGATAATGTTTCAATTTGATTCATTTGTATGTGGATACGCAGTTTTCCCGGTGATATTTGTTGAAAAAAAATGTCCTTTCCACATTGGGAGTTATGGTACTTTTGCCAAAGGACAACTGTGTACACAAATGCTTGTTTTGGGGCTATTTTATTTTCCTGGACTATATATCTGATTTGTGTCCATACACTACTATTTTAGTCACTGTATTCTTGTAATATATTTTCAAATTTGGAAAATGCAGTATCTCCAGGTTTGTGTTTCTTAGATTGCTTCAGCTATTTGAAATCTTGCATGATTCACATAAATTTTAAGATTTTTTTCTTTATATGAAATGAAATTATGATTTTGATAGGTTTATATTGAATCTAAATTTCTTTGGTTAGGGGTAGTATGGACATCATAACAATATTAATGTTTCCATCTATGAACACAAAATGTTTGTTTTAATTTTATTTCTCTTTGCTGAGAGAAAATATACAATACTCAAAGTTAAAGGAGGAAAGGGTTACTTGGCTCCCAGTTTGTAGAGGTTTTAATCTATAGTTGGCTGGTCCAAGGGTGGCAGAGCAGCATCACAGAAGAGAAACAGTCCATGGTGTGGCAGGCAGAAGGCAGCGAGCAGCAAGTAGCCTGCCTTCTGTCTTTCCCTTTATATTCCACCCAGCGTACAAACCTATTCATTGGTGACATCCACACCAAGGGTGGAACTTCCACTATCCACACCCAGAACTATGCTAAACTAATTTAGTTCTCATATACCATTAATCGCAGTATCACACACCCTAACTGATATTCACATACCCATGATCCACCCACTTTAGAAAAGCCCTGCCTATGACTGCATGAGGCTTTGGGGGGACATCCAGATAGAAGCTATGACAACACCTTTCCATTTATTTCTTCCTTAATTTCATTCAGCAGTATTTTGTAGTTTTTATACTTTTCTTTTTACATTTGTTAGATAAATCTATTTCTATGTATTCTATCTTTTTGATTCTATTGTGAATGGAAGTTTTGGCTAATTTTATGTTCAAGTATTTTATTGTTACTATATTAAAAACTGCTTTTCATTTATTGATTTTGTTTCCTCTTACTTTACTGGACTTATTTATGTGATCTAACAGGGATTTTTTTTTAATGGTGCGTTTAGATTTTTCTGCAGTTGAGATCATGTCCTTTCTGAACAGAACATTTTACCTCTTTCTTTTTGATTAAAATGCTTTTCTACTTCTTGCCTAATTGTTCTGCTTAGAACATTCAAGACTACGTTGAATAGTAATAGGGAAAGTGTGTACTTTGCCATCTTTTTGACCTTAGAGGAAAGTCTTATAGATCTTTACCACTGAATATTAATTCTAGAGTATTGCATACGGTCCTTATATTGAGGTAAAGTCCTCCAATATCTAATTTGTTGAGAGTTTTTGTTATGAAAAGATACTGAAGTTTGTCAAATTCTTTTTTTTCAATATATTGCAATAATCATGATTTTGTATTTTATTTTTTTAATGTGCTGTGTCACAGTAACTGATTTGGGTACAGTATATTGAACCATTAATGAGTAACAGGGACAAATACTTCTCTGGTGACATTGTGTGATTCTTTTAATATGCCGTTAAATGCTGTTTGCAAGTGCTTTGTTGTGGATTTTTCCATTTATTTTCATCAAAGATATTGGCTTGCAGTTTTCTCACAGTGTATTTTCTTAGTTTGGCATCAACGAAAACCTGGACTCAAAAAGATTTGAGTAATATCCCTACCTCTTTAATATTTTGGAAAATATTTGGGAAGATTTGACATTAATGCTTCTCTAAATGCTTTGTAGAATTCACCAGTACAGCTATCTGTTCTTAGGTTTTATTTTAAGGGACATTTTAAAATTTTGATTCAATTTATTTCCTTATTAATGGTCTGTTCATATTTTTTTCTTTCTTCATTATCAGTGGAGTTAAGTGATATGTTTCTTGAAATTTAACTGTAGTTTTTTAGGATCTTCTTTATTTTGTGACATCATTTGTAATACCAGCCTATTAATATCTGATTTTGTCTTTTTATCTTTTTCCTTAATTAATCCAATAAGGATTAGATTTTTTATCTTTTTGGAAAAATAAGCTTAACTTTTTCTATTGCCATTCTTATTTTTATTTAGTTCTTCTCAATATTCAGTATTTCCTACTTTCTGCTAAATTTGGGTTTGGTTTGCTCTTCCTTCTATTACTTTAAGACATAATGTTTGTGTGTTTATTTGATAGCTTTGTTTTTAAATATAGGTTTATATCATTATAAACTTGCCTTGTAGTCTGGATTTTTCTGCATCTCATAATTTGAGCATGTTGTATTTTCATTTTATTTGTTTTGAGATTTTTTCTAATTTCCCCTTGTACTTCTTCTTTGATCTTTTGATTGCTCAAGAGTATGTTAACTAAGGACTGGGTGTGGTGACACATATCTATAATTCCAGCACTCAGGAGGCTGAGGCAGAAGAATATCTGTGAGTTCAAGGCCAGCCTGGGCTACATAGTGAGTTCAAGGGCAGCCTAAACTACATAGCAGGACCTTGTCTCAAGAAAACCAAAAGGGGGGAGGGAAGAAAAAAGAGTATATTAATTAGTATCAAAGTATTTGTGAATTTTGCAGTTTTCTTTCTTTTATTTATAGGTTTATTCCTCTGTAGTCTGAAAAGATATTTAGTTTAATTTAATATCTTCAATTAGTTATAAGTTTTATGACCTATAACTGTGGAGAATGTTCTGTGCATTTGAGAAGAATTTTATCTTCTGCTGCTGTTGACTATTATGTCTCTTAGGATCATTTCTTCTATAGTTTTATTCAGGTTTCATGTATGCTGATTGATTTTCTGTCTGACTCCTTTATCCATTATGAAATTCAGGGGTGAAGACTCCTACCATTATTGTATGATTGTCTAATTCTCCCTTTAGTCTTCTGAATTTTTATATTATTTATTTTGGCATTCTTATTTTGGGGACATATCTATATATATGTATTTTGTATATTTATAGCCATTACATCTTGATCATAGAATTCTCTATAGTTACGCAGTGACTTTTTGACCTTTGTTTGACCATGTTTATCTTAGAGTAT
Source organism: Hystrix cristata (assembly GCA_004026905.1). NCBI lineage: Eukaryota > Metazoa > Chordata > Mammalia > Rodentia > Hystricidae > Hystrix > Hystrix cristata. The sequence continues at coordinate 17,045 of PVJO010022107.1, read as the reverse complement.
ATTTTGTCTGACATAAGTATAAAATCTCTGCTCACTTCCCAGCTGCATGAAATACATTTTTCTGCCCCTTTTCTTCAGCCTACATAGGTTAAGAAATGTAGACTGAGTCTCCTTTACAAAGCATGTAGGTGTTGTCTTTTCCTCCTTTCAAGAACTTTATATCTTTTTGTTTTCCCCAGTGGAGTCCAATTGATGTACTTTTAATTCAATTGCTGGTAAGGAAGAAAACATTTTAGTAATTTTTTACTTTATGTTTTATAGTTCTTTTCTTCCTTTTCTCTGAATACGTTCGTTTGAGATTCATTAATATATTTATTTTTTTGTTGTGATAAAGTTGATCATTTCTTTTCTTCTTTGTATCTCGTAGGTAGATTTTATTTGATGTTACTCTGACTATTATAGCAATATCTTTTAAACTGATAATTTAATTTCAATTGTAACAAAAAAACCTACACTTTTCTCTCCCTACACACACACACACACACACACACACACACACTCGATGTTATTGGTGACACAATATACAACTTTTTATATTGTATATCCATTAACATATTTGGGGAGGTATAGTTATTTTTAGTAAAGCTATTTTTAATTTGATACTAAATTATCTTTTACACATATGATTATAACATTATATTATTTCAGTATTCTCTATTGTCCTATATATAATCCTTTCAACGATCAATTCCATATATTTAATTCCTTTCCTATCGATATTTAGTTTCTTATTTTAACTTCCAGAACTCCAGGTATCATTTTTTTCTCAAGTGTGGTAACGAGAAAATAACTTTCTCTTCTTTATAAATTTCCAATCTCAGCTATTTTGTTATAGTAGCACAAAACGAACTTCATTTTTAAATAGTTTTTCCTTTTCTTTTCAAATTTTAGAAATAAAAAAGTAAACAATGATTAATGTGATTATTCACTTTCTCCATTGTTAATCTAACCTATACGACAGCAAATCTCTTCTTAAATTATCCAGTGGTTTGAGATTTGGCACATAGCCAATTACATTGGTAGATTTTTGAGGTGTCATTGAAATTAAATTAAAAGCATGTGGGATTTGTTCCTTCAGAAAATCTGTAACATGTCTATTCTTCAATTCTCTTTTCATTGGCCTTTAATATGAACTAATTTGTAACTATCAAAATATATATTAGTTTTGTCTTCTACGATGTTATCCAATTCAGATTCAGTTAGCTTTTTGGTTCTCAACCTGCACCTCTGTACTTTACAGATTTTTTTATGTACTCTGATAGTAAATTATAGAGAAGTTTCAATTTCATTTTATAGACTTCCAATATAAGAAGCAGAGATAGCTTTCTGAAGAACACAAAATTTACTAACAAAGCTGGTTTATAATCTTTCAATTTTCTCATATCTTTCTTATTAATTAATGTCAGGTTTTAATTATAATTCTTGCTTCATAACTATGCCAACTGATTACTAGAATGACTTTTTTTTAATTATTGAGATTAACTAATTGGTTTGATATAGTGTCCTAGATATTTATGTTGTAGTATAATAAGGTTAATTAGTGCCTGTGTTTAGGACAAAAAACATAATTTGCACTAAAGATGAATTTTCTTGGCAAGAGTACTACATTTTAAGCTTAAATTCTAACTAGTCACTAATGTTAATCTCATGCTTTGTTTTGAACTTTCTTTTATTTGCTCCACATAAATTCTGAAATTTTATGGTGATGACTGATACAACAATGGCTCCATGTGTTTACTGCTTTGCTGTGAGCATTCACTGATACAATCTGCTGATTTAAAATATCTGAATTTCATTTATTTAATTTTTAACCTGCAACAAATGGCAGATTCTTTAACATGTCCCACCACATATGCCACATTGTGCTACTTTTGCCACCTGCCACTCCTTATGTGAAACCTAAAAGTATCTTTTATAAAATGACTTTTCACAGCATGTCAGCCTAAAAATTTATTAGTATGGATGGATTTTTGAAAGCCTAAGTTAAATGTTGTTGCAGTTGTGGAAAAAGAAGAAAGGAAGATTGATGACATAAAGTAGATCGTCAAATTTTTTTCTCGAGAAAGAAACACAAAATGTTTAAAACTTCTGAACATAATGTAAAGGCGTTTGACTTTTATTTTTTTCAAGGAGATACCGTACATATTATTTTTCCATATTATTTTTAAGTAATACCTTTTTTTCAAGTTAAGAATAAAGTATTTTACATGATTTGTAAATGCCTTGCTTTGTATTTTATGTAAATTTCCACTAATGGGTAAAGTTAGAATTTTTAGCTCAAGTGAAACCACATAAACACTGGAGTTTGTTTACTAAATAGATATGTATTTCTTTTGTTCTCATGAAACTCCAAAATATTGGATGTTACAGGACCCGAAAATATATTATTTTAGAAAAATCAGAATTTTGGTTACACAAGATGTACAACCCATACGTAAATAAATTGGACTTTCATTATGGTAAAAGAAAAAGCTAAGTAGAATTACATGAATCCACGTTGTTATTGGTGAGCAAACGTACTACTCCTTTATATAAAGCAACATTTTTATATAACATTCTTAAAATAACTCATATATAGCAGTACAGACTAGATTGGTTAATGCTAGAAGAATCCATGTGGGTGGGAGATAGAAGTTTGTAAGGCTTATATTATTATAAAGAGTGTCCTGGTTTGAGGATTTAGCTCAAGTGGTAGAGCACCTGCCTAGCAAGCACAAGGCCCTGAGTTTGATCCTTAGCACCAAAAAAAAAAAAAAAAAAAAGTATTCTGTAAAAGAGGTATTTATTGTGAGAGAACTATTCCTTTCTAAATTGTTCTGCTTGATACACAAAAATTCCCACGTGATAAAATTTCATAGGGATAAGCATGCGTGCACACACACACATACAAAGGAGTTCAAGTAAATTTAATATTCTGAACAAATTGATGACTTGTATTAAAGTTTGTATCACAATTATGATATTCTTCAATAATTTTCAAAATTCTACCATTGAAAGAAACTAGTTAAAGTTTACAACCCTCTGTATGATTTCTTCTGTCTGCATCTCAATATACAATGGTCTTCAAAAACAAATTTTAACTAAATACTATCTTATTTCAGAAATTAAAAAAGGAATGGGATCAAAAGATGGGTGGGGGAAAAGGGAGGGATAGGAAATAGGATGAAAATAGAAATAAAGACATGCTCTGTACGTGTACCAACGTCCGACAGGGAATATAAACACTATGTACTACACACATGTAATAATAAACTAAAATAAAATTTGAAGAGAAAATAAGCAGGAAATGTTTCACTACTCTATTAGTTACTTTTCTAGAGTCAATGCTTTGCAAGAGAGGAGATTTAATACAGGACATTTACACATTGCAACATTCACACACAAGCCAAATGCAGGCAGAGTGCAGAATGTCTACCTATGCGCTGGAGACCTGAAAGACCCAGTCAAGGGCTGGGAGCCTGCAGCAATGTCCCTTGTACATCCATGTCTACACTAAAAGGCTGAAAAAAATCTATATTGGAACCGGGACGTGACTCTCACAGCAGAGATGAAAACCAGAGCTCCCCAGAAGCAAACAACAGCCATCCTCAACAACAGCAAGGCCCTGATCTCCTCCTACAAGAACAGCCAAGTCCCCTTCAGGAGAACCAGCCGCAGCAGAGTTTCTCCTGGAAAACAGCCGGTCGCTATCTTCCACTCCTGTTATTTATGTTGTGTCCGCAACAAATTTCAGGTGAATCTTCTACACCCAGAACCACACTAACTTATTTCAGCTGGGCATTGCTGCTCACATTGACCACAATAAGTCCACCAGGCGTGGATAGAATATAGATGGTGAGGAGCCAGGTATAAGCAAGAGTGTATTATTATTAGAGAATTTTAAAATAATAATAATTCTGAATAAATTCAGAACTTATATTTACCATGACAGTAATAAAAATATTCTTCCAAAAAATACAGTTTTGTTTCTTTGATGCTAAGCAAATGCTATGGTTTCTATTGTGTTTATGTTAATATGTAGAGCTAAATATATGTGCTTATTTTATACATACTATTGCTCATCGAGTTGTGAAGGAGTTAACAATCTGGGAAACCCACTCACTATAAGTCAAAAATGTCTTAAATTGAAAGTACGTTTAACATACCTAACCCACTGGACACCATAGCTTAGCCTCAAAGTACCCTGTAGAGAGAGTGTAGTTCACCATCTTCCTCTTGGGACTGGACGGGAGCTGCAGCAGCTTGCTGTGTATCACTAGCACTATCAAAATTCAAAATTTGAAGTGTGGTTTTACAGTGATTCAACTTGAACCGAATCTTAATTGTCATGGCTGACCCAAAGTGAACTGATCAGATTTCCCCACAGTTTCCCTTATCCTGTAAATAAAACCATTAGCGTATCAGAGTGGGGGGTTAGTGACAGACTCTGCCCTGAAAAGGCTAAGTAGGTGCCTGGCATCCTGGATATTGGTTTGAGATAAAGCAGATATATTCTTGCCTGGATATACTCAGCATTTCGTTCCTCGGGTGCTATAAGCCCCTCCTTTTGACCCACATCACAGGGATCTCCTGCTTTAGCTGGTGCACAGTACCATGCTTCTGTTAGTAGATCCTGAATACATCACACTCTGTGCAATTTTGTCTGTCTGCTGTTTTGGTTTTCTTTTGATCTGACAGCACATCTTGTCTTGTTCTTGTATATGGGGACAGCCTTACTTTGTAACAGGTTTCTATTGAATGTCTTGCTTTAGCACCATCTTAAAATTTAAAAATCAACAGTTGAGTTACTGTAATTTGGGGACTATATATATCTATAATTGGAATGACTTTTAACTTATTTAAACATAGTATACTACAAAGTAAGTTTTAATGGCTAGAAATCCTAAGAGCTCCTTTTGTGTGTAGCAGATATATCTAACCTCTGCATATTCTTGTATTTTAGAAACAGAATTAACATAAACTGTTCTCTTTTCTGGTTAGCCTTCTATCTGATAAAAGTTTTAAATGAGAATATTCGAAGGTGAAGCATGCACTATTGACACACACACACACTCACTTGCACATCTATATGTAATAGTGAGAACCAGGAACTTTAAAACTCTTTTTTTTTTAACTCAGCTCAAATCAATTATTTAGAAAGCCATTAATTGTAAAAGTAAAATTTAAAACAAAGGATGTTTTACATAGAGAAAAATGATTAATTTTTTAAAAAAAGAAGTCAGGCAAAATGATAAAAGAAAGAAAGAAAGAAAGAAAATATTGGTCTGAAATCACCAGAAGAAATCAGAAGGGCACTGTTTGAAAGCCTCAGTTATTTTCCGTAAGAACAGCCACTTTTTTTAATGCAACTAATCTAATCCTGTCTATAGTCACTAATATATTTCCATTATCTCTGATTTTTCCCAAAGAAGAAAAGCCTTGGAAATTCCTCCTCAGTAAAATTGAAATCAACAATGAAATTTTTGATGATTTTTTGTGTGTGTGTGTGTCAGGAATCAAACTCAGGGCCTTGCACTTGCTAGGCAAGCACTCTACCACTTGAACTAAATCCCCAAACCCCTTTGGTGATATTTTAATGAAAACATTCAACTGCAGATGTATATGATAGCCACAAGAATCAATTCTAAAGGAAGAAGCTATTGCAGTTTTTACAATTTACTGTGAAATGGAAATTCTGTGTGTGTGTGTGTGTGTGTGTGTGTGTGTGCGTGCACTGCTTCATTTTAAAGGTACTTCTGTAGAATGAGTAAAAATGTTCTTCAATTAAGGATGAGTGAAAGTAACTCAATAAATTTAGCTTCCTTGTCTATTAAATAACTAAAAAAACATAATTTTGTCTATATAATTTACAAGTTTTCAGAAATCAACCCCAGACAAAAGAACATACTGTCATAATTCACTTCTGCAAAACAAATGAATGTGCATCATCAAAACTTTTTAGAAACTGTTAATGCAATTGAAGGCCATTAATGCATTATAAGTTTCTTTCATGTGCCATAATATTCAGCTGTACATTATTTTGAATGTGTTTTATTTGTATATAAGGATTTAAAGAATGTAAGCATTACTTTCTGTGTTTCTTTTTGGAAATTTTTTCATTTCATGACTCTACTGTGGTAGTATGAAGGAGAGGGTGATAAATAGTGATCTCCTATGTCAAATATCCTAGAAATGTTGCTGTAATTTGTAGCTCTTTCATATCTTTCCACACATAGACACACATGCAGACTGTACTCACATACAAGCAATATCTGTGTCCTCTCGTTTTCTTTTCTTGTGGTGCAGGATTCTATAACACTGGTATTGCTTTAACTGTGGTTCTTATTTTTACTTTTGTCCCACTTTGACACACATTTTGCGCATCCTGTTGAATGTCTCGTGCCATCTGGAACAAAGCTAAAGTTTTCTGAAAATGAGCAAGGTAGCTTGGTCATTGGTAGCTGAGCCTTGGACAAGTGGAAACCTGCTCTTGTCTGCTCTTGTTTTTTGTTTTTTTTTTTTTTAATCACAATTAGAAGACAGAAAAAAATACATTATGTTCAACTGTCTTATGCTCCTTGCTCCCCTAGTCTCAGCATCTGGGATGTGGATGCTTGAAGGAAGTTGACTGGAATTTCATTCATAGGGATAAAAAGTCATTGGAACTCATTTTAATAATATGGCAGTCTTCTAAACATGCAGCTTCTGGTATTTAATTGCCTGGTTCATATCTTTTCTAAAACATAGTTTTTCATTTCTCCCTTTTCCTCAGTGAAATGTTCGCAATTCTAAGGCCAATTATCCCCTGCCTTGTTTTTTTTTTTTCTTTTTTCTTTTTTTTCTTTTTTGCCACCAAAGAATAGATTTTTATTGCATCTAGATCAAAAACAGTGATTAATATACATTCAAATTAGCACAGTGTCTGAAATGTTGAATATAGTCACTAAATATTTTTACATGAACGAATATCTTAGTTTGAGTTACTCTAACAAAAATAGCGTAGAGTAGATGAATGAAACAAAAGAAATATGTTTTTCAAAATTGTAGAAACTAACAAATTCACTATCAAGGTGTAGGCCAATTCAGTTCCTGATAAGGATCTTTGTCCTGGCTCTGTCCTCATATGCTGGAAAAGAGAGCTCTAATGTATTTCTTAAAAGGAACTGATCTCACAGGAACCTCACTCTGATGAACTCACCTAAATATAATTATTTAAGTTCCTGCATCTTAGTACTTCCTAGTGACATCTCATTTGGAGTTAAAGTTTTAACACAGGAAGTGTGATGGGACACAAATATGGAATCTGAAACAATGATAGAACTAGTTTATCTCTTATTAGTCCACTGTTTTGAAGAAAGACTGTGACAGGTAACAAATTTGACCTTGAAAACCCAACCCTCTTATCACGGTGAAGGGGAAAACCAGTTCTGGTAGAGAAAGTACTAATAACTTTCTGACTGAATGAGCCTGAATTGGTTAAAAAAAAAAAACTACATAAAATAATCACTGGATAAATATTTATAATTAGGGTAAAAATAATTCTTTACTAAATGGAGTCACCCTATAAGCAATGAGTACAAATACATCGTTTCTGTATCAAGATCATTGAGAACATGATGAATGTCCACCGGACCAGCCTCACTGCTGTGTTCTGCCCAAGCAAAAACATTGTTCCTAGTGCCGTTTCTTTCTCAACATGACATTTTATAATTTTAACAGATATTATAGCATTTTGTAACTGGGAATGTGACTGCTTCATAAAAGTACAAGCCATTTGTGTCTTCTGGCCTGTAAAGTTCTTGTTCTCACTCAGATTACTCTCCCGTTGATTATTCACAATATTACTGAGGCGAAATGAATACCCCTTTTACTATAAATGTATTCCTCTAGTAAATGTATGTTTTAACATGTTTAATAGTCAATGAAAATATCTAAAGAATTTTTATGCTAGACCGTATGGGGAAATATATTTAAAATTTGCAGTATACTGTGTCTTTCAAATTATAACCCCATTTTGACATTGCAACACTATATCTGAAAAAATAAGCATTCACTGTGCAACAAGTAGTGTTACATAAAATGTAAATACAAGATTATTTAAATGCAGTGATTAGCATAAATATGATTCACTGTAGTGTGCATTGGGGAAAAAATGAACATATAAAGAAGTAAATTTACATTTGATTGACTCAGAGGTACAGCTAGTAATGTGATAACAATTCAAAAGCATTTCCCCTATAATTCAAGTGCTCAGAATTTGGAGAGGTGCAATACAATTAATGTAGTATACATGGCATTTTAGTTTCATTTCAAAGTAGCGGTATGTATTGTCGAACTGCCAGTAAAACAATCGGCATCAAATTTTTATAATGTTCTCTCGTAGTAGTTTCTGAAGATTTAATATTATTGATTCCTTAAGCATTAAATTTCTTTTCCCACATTATGGAATGAAAAGAGTTTAAAAAATAAAAGATTGCATACCTTCATGTGGGTTAATAAGGAAACTCTGGGAGTTATAACCAAGTATTTACCTCTGCTAAATAAAAGGTGAGCCAAAGACTGGGATCAGCCAAAGAATGGAGACAAGATGTCATAGATGATTTGAAAGCATCCTGTAAATCTGCAGCATTAGAGGCCAGATATGAGACAACTAGGCATAGAAAAATCTTCAATGTACATTATGTGAAATGGGTAAAGACCTGGCAATGTGTCTCAGCGTCAAATAGAGTGTTTTCCCCTAAAATATCACCACAGTTCTCCACTTTTTTTCCCTTCCCTTCCTTCCATTCTGTTTTTAATTTTAAATTGGTATATGTTTATTATACATAATGATTATATTCATCGTGGGAAATCGGTATATATTACATTTTACTCATTTTTATTTCCACTTTTCTTCCTTCCCCTCTCATCATTCCTACATTTTTAAATCTTTTCTTCTTTTCTTTCTCTTACCATTTTATCTCCCTGCATCCTCCGTTCTGTTCCATTGATTCACATGTCTGTTTTTATTTCCAGTACCTTGCTGGTTTTTTTTTTTTTTTTTTTAATCAGTGTACCATTGTCACACTGGTACAACCTGAACTTTGGGATTGTGATGCCTCCTGCTTTGTTCTTGTTGCCCTGGTTTGCTTTTGCTATTTGGGGTCCTTTCTGTTTCCATACGAATTTAGGGTTTTTTTGTTTTTTTTTTTTTTTCCCCTAGGTCTATGAGGAACGCTCTTCACATTTTGCTTGGGACTGTGTTAAATCTGTACATCAGTTTTGTAAGTATGGCCTTCTTGACCATACTGTTTCTCCTAAAGAAAAGGGGATAGCTTTTCATTTCCTGGTGTCCACTTTGATCTCCCTATTCCGAGTACTGTAGGTTTTGTTTTAGAGGTTTTTTACTTCCTTGGTTAGTTTAATTTCTAAGTATTTAATTTTTCTTGATGCTATTATGAATGGTATTATTTTCTTAAATTCTTTCTCCACGAGTTGTTTATTTATGTACCGGAGAGCTATTAATCTTTGTTTGTTGATTTTCTATCCAGCTACAATATGAATTTGGTTATTAATTCGAGCTGCCTTGGTGGCGTTTTTGCGGGGGAGTTCTTCTATGTAGAGGATCGTGTCATCTGCAAATAATGATAATTTGATTTCTTTTTCTGAATATATCCTTTTTATCTCTTTCTCTTGACTGATTTTTCTGGCTGTTTCAAATACTGTATTGAACAGGCATGGTGACACTGGGCATCATTGTCTCCTTCCTGATTTTAGAGAGAAATCTCTTTCAGTTTTCTGCATTAATATCATGTTGGCAATAGGTTTATCATCAGTGGCTTTCTTCAAACTGAGATAAAGTCGTCCTCTACCTATTTTTTTGTAAGGGTTTTAATATGAATGGATATTGGATTTTGTCACTGTGTCTTTTGAGCTGATCATGTGATTATTGTCCTTGCTTCTCTTTATGTGACATACTCCATTTATTCACTTATGTATGATGACTCATTCTTTCTTGCCTGGTATGAAGCCTACTTGGTCATGATGTATAATATTTTTTTTTTCATTCTATTTGCTACTATCTTGTTAACTATCTTTGTGTCTATGTTCATTAAAGATATTGGTATGTAGACCTGCTTTTTGGTTATGTCATTGTCTGGTTTTGGAATTGGGGTAATATTAGCTTTCCAGAATAATTTTGGGTGAATTCTTCCCCTTTCAATTTCAGTAAAGAGTTGAAGATCATCTTGGTGTTCTTGTGAGTTCAGCAGTGATTCCACTGGGTTCTAGACATTTGTCAGTTGGTGGGTTTATTACTGTTTCAATTTCATTGCCAGTTGCTGGATTATTCATGGTTTTTATAAATTCTTCATTCAGTTTTGGTAATTGATATATATCTAGGAAATTTATCCATTTCTCCTGAATTCTCCAATTTATTGGAGCACATGTTTTCAAGGAGTTACTAACAATCTGGATTTCAGCAGTGTCCACTGTGATTTTGTCATTTTCATTTCTAATTGCATTTCTTAATGTCTGTTCTTTTCTTGGTAAAATTGGCTAAAAGCTTATCTATTTTGTTAATTCCTTCAAAGAACCAGCTTTTCAATTAATTGATTCCTTGTATTTTTGTCTCGATTTCATTCATTTCTACTCTAATCATTACAATATCCTTCCCTTTAGTACATTTGGGTTTGTATTCTTCTTGCTTTTGTTTGACTTTGATGCACATCATTAGGTATTTATTTGGACTCTGTTTTTATTCTTTGAGCATTCACAGATAAATCTTCCCTTTTAGTATTGCTCTCATTGTGCCCCATAATTCTGGTGTATTGTACTGGCATTATTGTTTGAGTCTAAGAATTATCTAATTTCTTCCTTGGTTTCTTCTGTGACCCATTAATTATTCAAGTGTTTATTGTTTAATTTTCATACATTTTCATAATTTCTGGGTTTTTTGCCGTTGACTTCTAGTTTTATTTTCTATAATCTGATAATATGTGTGGGGTAATTTCAATTCTTTTTTGTGTATGTGCACATGCTTTATGGGCTAGTATGTGGTCTATTTTGGAGAAAGTTCCACATGTTGCTAGAAAATAATATCTATTTTGTTGTTAGAACTCTCTGAAGATAGCTATTAAATCCATTTGTTTGAAGGTTTGGTTCAATTTTGCTATTTAATTTTTTGGTCTAGTCACCTATGTATTTGTAACAGTGGAGTGTGAGGTTCTCCTACATAATTGTGTTGATATTTCTCTATTGTTTTATGCCCAGGAGTGTTTGTTTTATGGTCTCGGGCAAGCCAGTGTATGGTGCATATATGTTCATAATTGTTACCTTTTCCTGTTGAGTTGTTCCCTTAACTAATATATGCTGACCTTCTTAGTCTCTTCTGATCAGTTTTGGCTTGAAGTCCACTTTGTCTGAAAATAGGACAGCTACCCCTGCTTGTTTCGGGGCTCCCATTCCAAAGAATATTGTTTTTTACTCTTTGATTTTCAGCCGATGAATTTATGTTTGCAGTAAATGTATTTCTTGTGCACGGAACTCCACTGGACTTTGGTTTTTGCCACATTCTGTCGATTCGTGTATTTTGATTTGAGAATTGAAACCATTCACACTGAGAGTTAAACTGAAAGGTGTTGCCTTATGCCTGTCAGTGCATCATTTTCTTGTGTCTGCTTAACTGCTCACCATGCCTGGACTGTTTGTTGGTGTTGGCTTTATTTTCTCTTTCTAATTTAACCTTGACAAGTAGCTTTTCATTAGGATTTTCTGTAAACTCACTGATTACTTTGCTTATTATGTATACTATCTGCTTAGTTATATCTTCTTTAAGCTTGCTAAGCACCTTATTGATCTGTTTTTCATCTCTTTTATCATTTTGAGCAATTCATTTGTGTGGTTTATGATTTCCTCTCCCTCAATGGCCCATCTAGCAGCTTTGAGGAATTTGGAGGTTTGGGAAGCATTTCATTGCAGTGCCTTATCATGTTTCCGCGTGTGCGTGTATGCGTGTGTGTTGATGTTTAAGCGTCAATTACATTGGAAATTTTTTTTTTTTTTGCTAATATGAAGGAAGATTTCTTTAGTTAGTATCTGCTTTTCAGTGATGTGTTCTGGGCATGGCTAACTACATGCACTGCACTTGCTTTTGTCCGAAGACCCAACTACTCCTGTTAATTTGGGAGGAGTGGATACAGTGTAATCCATCCAGTTCTCCAGAAATGAGACACTGTATTTTTAATGACACAAAGGCAATCCAAATATTGGCAGACAGAGAAAACCAACTAATAGCAAGAACTATGCCACCCTTCCAATAGCAATAAAATCAATAATAATAATAGCATTAATGACACTTGGGAAATTGGCATACTATAAAAGCCAAAAAATGTACCATACTTCGCCATAGAAAAGAGATCTATAATTATAGTATAAGAAACACTAAAGGAGGGGCTGGGGATTTAGCTAAGTGGTTAGAGTGCTTGCCTTGCAAGCACAAGGCCCTGAGTTCGGTCCCCAGCACCACAAAAAAAAAAAAAAAAAAAAAAAAAAAAAAAAAAAGAAACACTAAAGGAAACCAGATATTGACTGTATTAGTCAGTATTCTCTAGAGAAACAGATACAATGGTAGATATATGAATATTTGAGAGCTTACAATTTAGCTTCCTCGGGCTTCTTACAAGTCAGGCGTGGAAGCGTGCAGAGGGTCATCTGCAAGCTGGAGATCCAGAGGGCCCAGCCGAAGGTCTGGAGGTGCGAAGGATCCAAGGGAAGGTCTGGAGGCCTGAAGGATCCAGGCGAAGATCTAGAGGTCTGAAGTATCCAGGTGAAGGTCTGGAGCTCCTCCAAAGGAAGCGAAACCGATCCCAAAGAAACTGGCCGGGCTAGATTCCTCTTCATTTCCCCTTTATACCATCTAGAGAATGGGCCAGCCTAGGGTGGATCTTCTACACCCTGGGGTGTAGAATTGCTAAACCAATTTAGTTAAGCTTCTCTTACAGGTTGACACAATCAATCAACCATCACATTGACATACAGTAAATATCTATTAAATGTACTAACTATGCCTCCAATAATAATAAAAAGCACAGAATTAACGTTAATAAATTTTAATGATTGTACTAGTAAATTAAACAATGGAAGATGAGAACCAGGAGAGAAAAGTGAGATAAATTGTTCTATTAAGGAATAAAAGGAAATTAATAGAATTAGATGAAAGTAACAGAAAAGAACATACATGAAAAAGAAAGAAAAATGAAAAACAGAGAACAAAATAAAGAAAAAATACGAGAAAGAGAAAAAAGAAAATTTGATAGAAAGAAAGAATTCCAAACATCGAAAGAAAAATGAAGAAACAAAAACAAAAACAAACAAACAAAAGCATGAATTCGAAAAAATTCCCCTGTATTTTTGAATGAGTAGTTTTCCAGTGCCTTCTGCCTTGGTATCCAGCAAATCGTGATTTTCTCTGCTTAGCTTTATGACATGTGGGTTTGTGTGGTGCCGCCCCAACCCCATTGTGGACACTCATCTGTCCATTTATCCCAGACTGTGGCAACCATCCAAACTGAGGCACATCCTTGCTCCTGTGGGTAAATAGGAAAAGCAACCAGGTAACTTTGCAACCAGGTCTCTTTGCTGGATGCAGGCTGCAGGGCAGGAGTTTAAGGAAATAACTAGACCTAATGCAAGCATTTTCAGATCCATCTGCTTCTAAAGGTCATACACATGTGTCCTGGCTTCTTACCTCAGAGTATGTAGCCCCGTGTCTTTCCTAACGTGACCTTAAACTTCCAGGGCAAACATGGGTCTGGCAAGTTTCAGTGTCTTTGGTTCCTTGGGTCTGATGTCTTTTAGAAATACATATACCTTAGCAAATTTCTCCCCTAAATTGGGAATTTTTCTTCCACTATCTCTTTGGATATATTTTCTGTCTTTTTCTCTATTCTTTCAACATGGAAGTAATGTATGTATTTCTGCTTAAGCTATTTTTAATCACTTTCATTTTATTTTACTCCTCATATTGTACAGTTTCTATGATCTGTCTTCAAGTTCTTGATCTAGTCCATAGATGAATTCCTCTTTTGAATTTTTCAGATCAGTTATGGTATTCTTCAAATTTATAACTTCTCTTTGGCATGTTATTCTGCTTTCTATATTTATGGTCCTGTAGTGTTGGGTAAGCATACACAAGTTATTGGAAAATATGATAAATGTTTAAATTTTTAAAAGTATACTACAGTAAAAGACACATTGGAATTAATCATCCTCAAAATTTTTCTCTTTTCTTAAAAAATCATTAGGCCATATATTTGCTATGTTCTGAAGTAATGGTAAAAGTCCTACTTCCTGAGTGTCTTTATGAGTTGTGACCAAAATTACAGTGTTAGCTGCTGCAGGTGCCATCCAATGAAGAAGCAGGCTCATGAAAAACATTACAGTGTGTCCTCATCCACCTTATTCTCTAGATGTGACACCATGTAACTTCTGGCTCTTTCCTAAAGTCAAAATGACCACAAAATTATACATTTTTAATTGATTCGGTGTGTAAAGGCAGCTATGGCAGCACAACTAAAGACATGAAAAAGGACTTCCAGAACTCTTTCAGAAACTGTTAAGAGCCATGACACAAGTTTATTGTAAGGGAGGACGGATATGTTGAGGGGGATTGATTAATGGCAATATGACTTTTATTGTAGTAATTTTTAAAATGTAAACACACACACCATATTTTTCAATCATACTTGCTATGTGAAAAATGCTGCTTTTTTTCCCTTCGGTCTCAAAATATGTGTAAACCAGGCTCTTCTGCTCTCAGATCTGTGAGGTTTAGGATGTTGTTACTCAGATGGAGGTTCTACCAGTTGGGACAATTGGTATGAATGTCGATTCCTCCCAATCTGATAGCTGACTAATAATTGATTATGTCTTTAAATGACTATGCAAATTAGTTAAGAATTGGGCTGTCGAGTAGATTCTATAAGAGTATTTTGCAAACCTCTCCAAGGAGAACTAGAATGCTGTTTTTCTGAAGGCCTTTTACATTGCTTTCAGAGGGAGTAAGTCTCTGCAAATGTTTACATGTTTTACATGTTTATATAGAATCACCCTTTTTCATGTGGTCTAGAAAGGCACATGTATGTCTAACTCTTCTATTCTCATCAGCAGTAAATTAAAACTAAATTGCAGGGAACCTTATCATTAGTACTGGATGAGGTACAGACATTTCTTTCCTTAGAGAAACACTGGGTGTAGAGATTCCTTTCCAAATTTTATAACACAATGTGCAATGTTGTTTCAATGCCCACACATGCCTTGGATTTTCCTACTTTTATGAAGTAAAGATTGCTTACTGTAATTTTCCTTCAGAGATAATCCATCATTGACAGGTTGTTATTTGGTACATTTGTGGGGAGAAAGATAATTGAGAACTCCCTGTTCCATTCATTTTGAATTTCTGGGACAAAGATTCATTTGATATCTTTAAGATAAAATTGATATTTATTTTGTTTGCTTTTATATTGAGAAGGATAAGTTACCATCTCAAACTCTGACTGAAAGTGCCTCTATCCCAGTCTAGCTGAAGATGAATGATCATCTGTCACTTTGACTCCAAGTACTTAATAATTTTTAGCAAAATAATCAAGAACTCAATATAATTAAATATTAAAAATTACTACACTTAAAATTGCTTGGTGCTGGAAGTACTTTATTCGTTTTAAGGATAAGGAAAGTGAGTCTCAGAGAAGGTGAATGTGTTGCTTAATTTCACAGTGGGTGTATTGAATTCCAAAGCTTTGCAATAACAATTAAAAAATGACAAGATGATATTTATCATGTTGCCATGAAATTTTGAACATAGAAGAAAATTAATATTGGTTTTTCTTTAATAACCTTTTAATGTATGTCTCAATTCAAGTATGCATTTTCCCTTAGCTAATTTAACTTCGACATTCATTTTTTAATTCAGTAATAAACATGATTGAATTTAACATATTATATGGATTGTCATAAAACATGCAATCCAGTCAAATTAGTGTGACAAGGAAGAAAAAGAAACTACCAAATAAAATCAAAATATGCCATAATATTTCATGTTCCAAATATCACATGTTGCAAGTGTATTCGTGGTAGAATTCAATATATGATTAAAGCTATTATATAACATTTTTCTTTGTTTTTCTTCAGTGAATCTAGAACAGAGGGAAAATTGCATAAACAAAAAAGTGTCTGAATTATAGAAAACACTATTTACTAGCAAATTCCAATGATTTCTCTATTTTTGGCAAATTTAAGTAGTTGCTAAATAATTTTACTGCCTATTAAGATTACATAATTTATGACTATTAACATTATTTCATAACTATATCTTTTTTGTCTACTTGTCTACCTAGATACTCTCAGTTCTTAATGTTTAACATTGTGTCATGAAATCAGGATCTTTGCTTCACCAGATTGCTTTCTCTTGGTACGACTAGGTATCATCAAAATCATTTTGACTTTAATTTCTTATATTTTTACAAATTCATGATTTGGAACAGTAAAATCTAAAAGTTAAGTAATTGTTTTAAATAAATAGGTAATTATTATAAATAATTAGAAAAATATATGACATTTCTTCTGTTTAATAACCTTTGTTCTCCAGGTGAGAAATATAAAATAATATGAAAAGGACTACACATGCGTATAAAATAATTATATGAAAATATTTTTCATTTTAAATTACTTTTTTCTTCATGTTATATCATTTGACCCTAATTTTCTAATATAACAGACAAGCTCAAGCAATGGTATGTTATTAAATTAGAATGATAATGACTTACTTATAATTATCTCGGCTCTTCTTTTGTGGGTAACACATTGGTACAAAGTAAATTTTAGGATAAATTCTAAAATTGGACAAATGTGTCCTATTCCCTGATATTCCCTTATTTCTCTGCTATTCCTATACATCCATTGTCATCATCAGAAACATAGTGTCTTCATATCTTCTCATTTCTTCTTTAATAAAACTTACCTTTTGAGATACATTGTAAAAACAATAAACATTGGTGGAAGCAAATATGAGAATGTATTCAATTATCTTC
>PVJO010022106.1:0-28673 GCA_004026905.1 Hystrix cristata | reverse complement strand
GTCCACCCCGAGTCTCTCTCTCTGCGGTCGTCAGGAACGGAGTCCAGGC
Organism: Hystrix cristata; assembly: GCA_004026905.1. Lineage (NCBI taxonomy): Eukaryota > Metazoa > Chordata > Mammalia > Rodentia > Hystricidae > Hystrix > Hystrix cristata. The sequence continues at coordinate 28,624 of PVJO010022106.1, read as the reverse complement.
GAGGCTCCTAGAGAGGACCCGCGCACGGAGCGCGCTCGGCTTCCTGATTCACCCACGCAGTCACTCTTCGAAGCCGGTGTTTGTTCAGCAACTGTGTGTAATTAGTTTGGTCACGGTGAAACGAAAGCCAGGCCATGCGACACACAGGCGACGGGTAGATGCAGAGGGCCCTCGCCTGGCATGCACAGCCCCAGTGGCGCTTGTGAGCTCCCCGACGCGCTTGCCACAAACATTATTTTCATGTCAGAGGCATTTTACCATGAGTGTGTGAACTTACCCACCATTGGATAAATTAAGAAGCTCCTTCCCTCCCGTCCGTCCTTCCTTCCTTCCTTCCTTCCTTCCTTCCTTCCTTCCTTCCTTCCTTCCTTCCTTCCTTTTAGCTCTTTCTCACTTAACTATCAACCATGGACTAGGAAGAATGGGCGAAATACATAAGGAGACTATGAAAAATACATTTGGGTACCAAACAAATTCCTTCTCCCTCTTGCACAGGTTTGTCTCCCAGGAGCCTGCCCCGTCCTCCCAATCAAACCAGTCTCTGCGCAGACCAGCGAGGGAGCCTTACTGGACGTCACCAGGCTCTCTGTCATGCATCCTCCATCTTGGTAGTCACAGACTGCAGCAGGCCCGGCTGCCCAAAGCAAACATCCTTCCAGGTTCGCTGGGTGCCTTTTTCTTGGGATGTTGCCAAACTTATTCTTTACTTTTTCTTTCACATTTCACTACCTTCTGAGAATAAACAGGAAATGCCTCTTAAGAATCTAGTTCCTCTTGCATATGGAACGACAGCTTCTCCCAATCCATACCTTCAAGTCTTACCTACCTAAAAATTACAGATTTTGCTTGTGTTTATGCCATCCTCATTGTCTCGTCATCTTGCTCTCAGTCACAGGCAGTTTCTTCAAACTGTTTTCCCTACATGTTTACAGAGAATCAATCCCTATTACCCGCCCCACGGGGCCAAATGTACACTCCGAGAGTACAAAACAAGGTTAAAAGAAATTGATGAAAAATTGAAACAAGGATATCTCGTGTTCATGGAATGCAAGACTTAATGTCATTAAGATGGCAATTGATACTCTCCAAGTGTGCGTACAGATTCAATACAGCACTATCAGAATTCTTGCTGAGTTCTTTTAGAAACTGACAAATTGGTTCTAACATGTACTTGGAATTTTAAGGGGCCTAGAATAGCCAGAACAATCTTGGAAAAGAAAAAAAAAAACACTTAAAAGGACTCATACTTTCTAAATTAACGTCAGTAATAGCAATCAGGACAAGACAGTATTACCACAAGGATAAGTATTCAGACGAGTGCAACAGAACTGAGATGCCAGAAAGCCACATGTCTGTGGCCAGCTGATTTTTGACAAGGGTGCCCAGACCTCAGAGGCAGAAAGAAAAGTCTTTTCAACAAATACCGTTGCACTCAAACTAGATCTGGCAAATAAATGTAAGAGGTAATACTAGTAAACCCTTATACGCGTAGGGGTAAACCTACCAGAGCTCAGAGGTGGGAAAGGGTTGTTAGAGAGGACACCAAAGGCACAAGCCCAAAAACAGAACTAAATTGGACTTCATCAAAATTAAAAACGTTTGTGGTTTAAAAGACACTGTCACCCCGGCGTGATGGTGCAGGCCTGTAATCCCTGAACTGAGAAAGCAGGGGGATACCTGTGAGTTTTGAGGCCAGTCCCGGCTACATTGTGAGCTCAAACCAGTCTGGACTACATAGTGAGAGGAGGAGGGGGAGGAGGCGGAAGAAGAAGAGGAGGAGGAGGAGGAAGAGGAGGAAGAGGAAGGGGGAAAAAGGGAAGAAGGGGAGGAAGGAGAGGGAGAGGGAGAGTTAGAGGAAGAAGCAGCAGCAAATCACATACTTGACCAGGAGTTTGTGTTCAGCATGTACAAAGAACTCTCACAACTCGACAGTAAAAAGATAAGCAACTCACTAAAATTGGGCGAAGAACATGAATAATCAATCTCCCGGGGGAGATTTTCACTGAAGCTGGCTGTGAAGTGCCCTCGATAAGAGGCAGCGGGGAGGACGCGAAGAAATCAAAGCCCCCCTTTCGGGGCCCGTGGACAGCAGTTTCCGAAACTGTCGGACGCAGGCTAACCCGGCGGCCGGCAGCTCCCCCGAGAGGCGGAGGCCCAGAGAACAGAAAATCCACAAATAGACAAGGAGCATCATGAAATTTCAGTTGCAGCGAATTCTACCCCCTTTTTTTCATATAAGCGAAGTCTGTCCTGTGAAAACTAAAATCTCTCCTGCGTGTGCCATCTGCTCGCTTCCCGCCCGTCGCGGCCGAGGGCAGCCGGTTTGGCGTCACGCCTCACTCCGGGGCTGACGCCTGGACGGCCGGCTCCGCGTTCCACGCTCCGCGCTCCGGCCAGGCCCGGCGAAGCAGGTCTCGCTGTGGCTGCTCCCGCGCCTCCCAGGACCTTCGGGCCGGCCTCGGTCCCGCAGCGCGTCCCACAGCAAGCCTCCGGGTCGGGGACGCAGGGTCGCTCACATTTGGGGCGACAGCGGGGTGTCGTCTGAGCGACAGCGACGAGTAGGAAGCGCCAGCCGTAAATACGGGGCGATCCGGTAAGCGACTGCAGAGCGTAAGAACTAAATCCCGAGACTGCGACAGGCGGGCCACTCGGGTAGTCGTGGCCGAGTGGTTAAGGCGATGGACTAGAAATCCACTGGGGTCCCCCCGCGCAGGTTCGAATCCTGCCGACTACGCTGCTTCAAGGCCTTCGTGTTTTGGAAGTGAAAGCCCGATAAATGGACGTGATCCCCACACCGCACCGTCACAGACTGGCGATGCGATTAACACTCCTTACAGTTTATTTAAAGAATTTAAACTGCCCAGTGGTCACTTGGGAATTTAAACTGTTTGCGCCCTGTAAAAACCCGCAGCAAAATTAGGGGTGGACCCCCTTTCTCAGGGCTGTGAGAATTGTGGCACCTCCTCCCCTAGAGGGCAGCTGCTGGCGGTACTGGCTGCCCTGCACTACGGGCTTCTGCTCAGTCCCTTTGCACACCGAACAGAATCATTTCAATTCTGAGGACAAGGGACAAGTTTGAATAATAGCATAATGGTCCATTAAATGAGGTCATAAAGTAAGAATTTTGTCTTTAATTTTAAATATGCTTTCTAAAATGTTGGTTCCCTGCCTCCTGAGTCATATATAAAACAATCTGTCCCTCAGAGCCCGATTTTCCCTGGATCAATGAATGACTCCAAACTTCTGCACCTGGAAAGACCAGGATGATAGTTCAAGGTCAAAATCATCTCACCGACTGTCAAAGGTGACTGCAAAATTGAGTGCGGTGGTACACACCTGTAATCCCAGCACTCTGGGAGGCTGAGGCAGGAGAATGCCAAATTGGAGCCCAGCCCGGGCAATTTAATACCTTGAGGAGACCCTGACTCAAAATAAAAAACAAAAAAGTCTGGGGATGTAGCTCAGCGCCAAGTCCCTGGGTTCAGTCCCCAGTACGGAAAAGGTTGGGGGGGAGTGGAGTCCACTAGAGACGTGGACCCTGTCTTGATATAAAAATGTAAACTAAGGTCGCGCTGCAGCTCGGGGCAGTACTGGCCCAGCGCGCCTGTGGCCTCTGGTTCGATCTCGGGACTCGCAGGGTGGTCCACCCGGGATTCCGTGGAGCCGACCGGGGACTGCGGATGAACTTCGCTCGGGAGAAAGAAATAAAAATGTCTTTGGGGCTGCGGTTTCCTTCCTTCTTGGCTGGCACGGAGAGAGAGCGGTCTAAATAAGAACTAGTAAGGAAAGCCCGGAACAGGTGGGGCTCCGATGACCCGTTAGAGACCACGGCTGGAAACTCCGGGGAGGCCGCAACACTCAGGGCTACGGAGCAGGCGGCAAAAGGAAGATAGCAGAGGATGGTTTCGATCCATCGACCTCTGGGTTATGGGCCCAGCACGCTTCCGCTGCGCCACTCTGCTCCCGGGTTCTACAGCGAAGCGCTTCCCTTACCTCGCGGCCGGCCCGCGCTCCCACGCGCTCCCACGCGTTCCCGCGCTCTCTGCGTCCCTCACGCGCGCCCGGCAGCCACGTGCGGCCCGGGCGCACCCCCTGGGAGCCCCTGCCCGCTGCGCCGCTGTCCCCTCCGCGGCCAGGTGTGACACGGTGACGACCGGAGCGGCGGGACAGCGGCAGAACCCGATGCGACCTCGGCTGTGGGCGGATCCCGAGGGCGGTGGGTCACTACGGCTCCGCCTGGCCCCCGAGAAGGGGAAGAGGGGGAGGGGTTCCTCGGGAAATGACAGGCGGCAGAAAGGCGCAGGAGCGGGTCGGAGGGCAAGGGCGGGGCCGGGAGGGGCGGGGAGGCCCGGGCCCAGGGTGCACCCACGCAGGTGACGGCAGTCTGGGACCCAAAGGGACGAGGAGCCCCTGACCGTACCCACGAGAGCGAAAGCAGACTCTTGTCCTTCGTGCGTGCCCACAGCCTGGCTCACGGCCTCCGGGGCCTCTGGTTCCTCTGCGGTCGTGTACGACCTCAGACCGTGCTGTTGTCTGCACCTGCGAAGGCGACAGGACCCGGTGCGCTCGCCGAATCCGGGGACAAAGCCCCGAGTCCGCCCGGCCGCCCGCCCGCTGCGCCCTCGTCCGTCCCCACGACAGAAAGAAAATGTTCATCGCCTTTCCGAGCCGGGCCCCACTGCTCTACCCACGGAGAACGCGAAGGCTCAAGCACGCTTCTCGTGGCTCGGTTCCGTGGGGCTTCTTCGCTTGCAGGGCTGGGACTAGGTTCTCAGGCGAGGGAGGAGCTGTCCGCGCTCCAGCGGGGGAATTGTCTCCTGCACACCAGGGAGCCGCTGATCTCTCTGTAACCAACACAAACGCATAGGGTCCAGCAGACCGAGAAAGCATTATTCTACATCTCACATGAACACAGTGAATGTGGGTTAAAAGGGAATTTGTCCAATGGAAGTTTTAAAAGCAGAACTTCCAAAATACAAGGTATGATTTCCTCTCGTTCAGTAATCGAGCTGCCTCTTGAGACCCACTTAATGGCACTGTGGGCAGCCGCCTCCTGACCAGTTGACAGCTGTTCTAAGAAGGAATGTAACTCAGGAGGGGAGGAAGAGTGCGATGAGAATATGGATTGAAATGATCAACAGATTCAGGAAATTTACTGAGCTAGATTTTCATTGTGATGACCTAAATGTTACATTAGAAGCTCTGAGAAAGTCATTGTTTCTACAAATAATGACTTACTTGTGTTGGGATGAGGGTTGTACTTAAGAGCTCCAGAAACAACAGTAATTTTTTTTTTTTCTTTTTGGTCAGGTGCTGGGGATCGCACTGAGGGCCTTGTGTTCGCAAGGCGGGCGCTCTAATCACCCCAGCCCAAGAACTCAGCTGCCCCCTCTGAGGTTCGAGCTCAGGGCCTTCAGATTATGAGACTGACGCGCTGCCAGCTGCGCTAAAGAGGCCGATAACAGGAAGGTGTGCAGTAAACATAGCCCTTGACTTACGGATTAGCATCTGCGAGGAACCCTACAGATAGAAGTCAGCCCTGCAGGAAGGGTTAGGGATGGCTTATGGCAGACAGCAAGAAGGCATGAAGAGCCGGGAAGTACATAGTGTGTGAAAACTTCCGTTCCCGGGTGGAAGGAGGTTGGAGAGGCTCGGGGGAAGAAAGTCCCATGGCCAAGACTCCGGCCCAGGAAGGGGCAGCTCATGGGCACTGATCACTGCGGGAGGGGACTGACTGAGCTAGCACATGGCCCACACAAGGCCTTGAAGGTCATTTCTTCAGTTATAAATGTGGCTGCTTTTGTCTGTGAACCTCGGAAATATAGGTGAGCACAATCATTTCCAATAAAACCTTCCACACAGGTTTAGTCAGGAGTGGAGCTTTGTACTGAGGACCTGGTCCTCACACAGCAAGGAACTGGCAACACGCCTGGTTCTGTGTCTCTGGAGAGAGTTCAAACAAGACCCACAGGCAGGCCACTGTCTAGATGCAGATAGAGATCATTGCAAAAGGGTAGATTTTCAGAGAGAGAGGAAACCATGAAGGTGGGTGAGTGCCAAGCTGGCAGCTGCTCTAAATGACGTCTCAGTTCTGTTCCTGTGGTTAACTGGGTCTCCTGGGGGGCGCTCTCTCCTTCCCTGGCCACTGCTCCTGGACAGTCACATGGCTGTGCTGACCAGCTCCAGAGGCCTCCATTTAGTTTGAGACGGGAGATTTCTCCAGTCTCTCTCCGAAGTCTGCACTTGTACAGCCCTGGACCTCAGCAGCACGGAGGATGCTGTGTCCTCTAGAGCTGAAGTCCGAAGTCACAAGCTTGTGTGGATTTTATCCATAGCGAATGATTAGAAAGTGAAAGAAAAAACACTTTTTCATTTTCAAGTAGCCGGCAGCATCTCTCCCCTCTGTTCCTCCTCTGCCTGACAGCTTTGTCGCGGGGGTGACGGATGCTTGGCCCTGTTGGAGAAACCGCTTTCCACAGAGGACACCCATTCGGAACACACCCAAGGCTGCACGCGTATCTTATGCATTTTCCCAGACAGAACACGGGCAGGTCTCTCTCCCCTTCCACGGCCAGGCAGTTGTCAGAAAAGAGATTCTCACTCCTCTGAACGTGGAGGAGCTGCTCAGAGACTACAGAATGAGACCCACGTCACACAGTTGTGAAAGTGACTGCCAAGGAGGGCACACGCTGGAAGGGAATGCTGACAAGTGGGAGTCTGCGCATTTTAGATGTTCTTCCGTGTTGAATAATCTCACTTAACTAATAAAGCTCAGGTTCACCAAACTGATTTTAAACTGGAAGCTGTGGAGAAAGGCCGCATTTGAATCCTAGCCACCTTCGTGAACCTCACTCCACACCCGCTGAGACTCTGGACAAACCAGCTCCACGAGTTTCTCTTCCTTCCGCAGAGGGCGGGGGCTTTGGACCGGCAGCTGGAGGGCAGGCGGCCTGCTGGAGGGAGCAGAGCCTCGCGTGGGTTTCTTTTCCTGCCTGAACGAGGATGGCAAAAGACGCCAAAAGCATCCCCAATGCCTGGACTCTACTTAGAAGAAGAAATTAGGAATGTGCTCGAATTATTTAAAACCAAAAGTTTTTTTCATCTTTCCATGTTATTTTGGGAAGCACACTGGTTAATTTTTTTTTAAATTGAAGCTCTAATGGAGGAAACCAATCAAGCTTCTTTTCAAGACAACAGCAGGCAATTAAAAGTCTTCCTCCAAGAGAAACGTACGTAGTCGGCAGGATTCGAACCTGCGCGGGGAGACCCCAATGGATTTCTAGTCCATCGCCTTAACCACTCGGCCACGACTACATGCGACACATGTGGCTTCTTCGGATAAGCAGCTGCACTGAACTTTGTTTAGCTCACCTCCAAAGAACACAAAACGAAGCATAGTTCTGCCAATTCTCTTGTAATACTGTATCTGGATAACAATGATTTATTCACAATGCAAAAAAACAGGTAAAACTAACACATAATTCCACAATCCAGAAACGAGCACTGGCAACATTTTGCAATGTGCCTCTTCCGTCCACCCCGGAATTCCACGTTCGCAAATTTTGCGTCTCCGTTATTACATCCAGCTCTCATCAATAATATTGTATCATAAATATTTTCCCAGAGCTATTGCCGTCGCTCAACAAGTTCTTTTCAGTGGCTTTGTGGTGATTTATCTCAGGCAGATAGAACTTTTAATTTCTACTTTTCATGATCACAATTTAAGACGATTTTTCCTCAGTACATATTTTCCTCTGGTTACAATTATCTCCCTAGGAGAGTGGTTCTTCAGCTCCAGTGGACATCAGACCCCCGGGGGTGGCGGAGGGGCTAGATGCCCTCGCTCCCCACTCCCGTTTCTGGCTCCGTGGTTCTGGGTCCAGGCCTGAGAGTATGCACTTCCCCAAGTTCCCAGGTACTTCCTGGACAATCAGAGGACTAATCGGTGAACTCCAGAGGGAATTTGCTGTTTCAAGCGCTATAGGCCCTTTAACAGCGTAGATGGAGATGGGTACAGTGTAGGCGCCTGATAGAGAAACCGAGTAAGGTTTGCGAGCCCGCAGGGCGGGGACGGTGCGAGGGGCGCGGGTGTAGGAGCCACAGCTCCTGGGCCTGGCCAGCGCCCCCCGGCGGGCCCTGCCTTTTGTGCCCGGAAATCCTTCTGAATCCGCCCTCTGCTCCCGCGACTCCGCTCCATCCCAGAACTGGGGACGAAGTCTGTGGCCCGGTCCTGAACAACCCGGCCTGCCGCCACAGAAGTCTCTGACCCACCAAGCTGTCCTATTAATCTAGCTGGATATGTTGACATTTACTTATTTCCATCATTTTCTGAGTCCCCTCCGTTCCCCGGCTCTCTCTCCAGGGTGCGGAGCGGTGATGTCCCCGTCCTCGGCTACACGCTCTCCGGCCGGGCCGCCCCTCGTGGCGACGCGGTCGGTTCCGTGATGGTGGAAAGCAGCAGATCGCCACCGTGGCCCGGCCCCTTCCTCCCAGTTCCGGGTCACACCCGCCCTTCTGTCCTCGGGGGCACTCGCGTGGGCTCCTCGCGCGTGGGGACCGGCGGGGTGGAACAGGCCGCGCTCCGTGGCCAGGCTGGGGCGCAGAGCTTCACGATCCGCTGTTTTTTCATGTCAGCCCTTTAAAATAGGGCGAAAGTGGTAGTCGTGGCCGAGTGGTTAAGGCGATGGACTTGAAATCCATTGGGGTCTCCCCGCGCAGGTTCGAATCCTGCCGACTACGGTTTTAGCAGCAACGTGCACAGCCTTCCCGAAAGGATCCTACAATAACCCGGTAACTGCTGTGCTCTACACATAAGGATGCCAGCGGTCACGAGAGTAGAGACACTGCTAGGAATTTTTCGTTGGGCCAGTAAGATCTTCCGACATCACTGATCTCCACTGAACAGATGAGGAAACCACTCGGTGCACTGCAGGGGGACAGGATTTTACAGGTCTCCTAAAGTAGCCAGGGGATGCTGCAAATCATCAGGTTCCTGGCAGATTCAGGGCTAGATTTCTCGGAACCCCAGAGTGATAAATCTATTTTTCAAACACTACAAGCCACCATTTCAAAGGCTTCTCGTGTTTAATTCATGAGTTCTCACAACACACTCAGTTTACAGGCCCAGAGAACCGCAGGAATAAATACAAACCCTCGGCCAGGTCTCAGAGCTCCAGACCAGCAGGTCAGACAGAGCTCGGTGCCTCCCGGCCCAGCTCAGGACAGCTGTCCCCACGGCGACCCCCAGCCCTGTCACCGACAGAGCAGCTTCCCTGTCCTGGCTTTGACCTGTGTGGCCACGAGGGCTGCTGGTGTGATGTCCCAGCAGGAAGTCGCGCCCGTCGGCCGGCCGGGAGCGCAGTCCTCTACCGGGGTCTCCGGGGTGTCTCTCGGCTTCCAGAACCGAGTCCCTGCACGCCCCGGCCTGGTCAGCCACCGCCCGTCTGCTACTCTTCCAGACAACAGAATTTGAGTTCAGTGTCAAGACTGATTTAAGGGAAAGACGACAGGCAGCTGGCTAGAGAGACGAGGGTCTGTGCTGTGCCTTGCGGATCGGAGGGTTGGGCGGTACTGCAGCCACACAGCTATCTTGGCAGGATCTCTACCAGCTGGCGTGCTTTCCGCCTTTCAGGACAAAAGGGTTTCTGCCTGCTTCACCAATGCCCGGAAGAAACAAACGGGAGATTCGGACTCTTATGGTTTAGTTTTTGTCCAGAAAAAAAAGCAAGAAGGATGGAAACGATGTTCTGGATGAGAGAGAGTGAAGAGGAGATGGCAGAGACAGCCAGAGGAAATGGGAAATGATATTATCAGAAAACACCCTAACCCTTATCCCTTGTGGGAGAGATTAGAGGTAATCTGTTGTGAAGAGAAAGAAGAAGCAATCAGTTCAGAGACAGTCTTTATACAAACCAATTTACAAATAAAAATAAACTGAAAAGCCAACAGGTGCTCAAAACCATTGTGGCCTCAAAGACACAAATTAAAACAAGGGCCATCAGTTCACATTTTTTGACTGAGAAATATTAGGATGGCAGAAATTTCAAAGTGTTGTTATTTTGGTAGAGATAGTTACATGCATGTGAACTGCTGGATGGAAGTTTATCAATTTGGAGAAATGTCTGCCACCATCTAATTAAATAAAATGTAAATATACCAAGTAATTCCATGCTGTCTAATTGATTTTCCCCAGAAGTCTATAGGAAGATATCTGTGAATTGGTATTTATACTGCTTGAATTTCTAATCAATCTTTTCGCCCAGCAATCAGTGAGTGGCTGCCTGCCCTGAAGTGTAATACAACAAGTGGCCATAACAAATCCAATGTTGAGAATGATGTAAGGATCACTTCACTGTTCAGATAAGATTTTTTAAGAAGCAAATACAAACACGACTACTTATTTCACAAGAAAACATTGGAATAAAAAGTCAGCTAAGAACTTAAAAACGGCAGAAGAGTGAAATCTGGAATTAGAAGACGTGGAGGGCTATGGTTTGAAAAAGAAAATATCACTAAATCATTACATCCCAAGAGGGACATTCCATGGACCTATAATGGTGATGCGCCTTAAACTGTGGAAGGCAATGAACTCATCTTACAATTGCACTGTGATTCCCAAAACCCAGCTGTCACTCTGGGGATTATGTTGGGTTGCGCCAATGCCCTCCAGCCAGAGACCCAAAACACAAGAATTGTGCTCATTCTCTTTGCAGCGAGGGAGAATCTCCTGTAAGTGTTGTCTCAGTTACGGGGTGTTGGAAATGACCTAACCCAGGATTGGGACCTTGAGTGATCTGGGGGAGGATTCACGAGAGGGGGTTCCTGCTCTCCTTGGAAGCTGCTCTGTGATATCCCAGTCTGGGTGGCAGAGAGGCGGACCAGAGTGAGGACACAGCTGTCACCGGCGAGGAAGCAGCAGTCACTCATCTTGGCGGATGAAGAGAGTTGTGAGGTACTTGAGGGAGGGAGGCTCCCTGGCCCTATAACACTGTAAAATTACCAGTACGGATTTCCCCCAAAGCTTTACTTTCAGAGCTATTAATCCTGTCAGTGTTCCTAAAACCTAACAATGTGGCTTGTACGCTGTCCTCGCTGGAGTCGGCCAGTCTGAGTGGCCGCCTGCGGTCTGCGCCTGCGCGCCTGTCTCTGTCTCACAGCCCGCAGAGACCGGGTGCAGAGACCGTGGGGAAGGGGCGGCAGCGACGCAGCCAGGGGTGCCGGGCAGAACGCTGCCGCTGACCACCGACCCCCTGGAGCCCTGGGGACCATTTCCTTCCCACCGTTCCGGCCTTCAGAATGTCCGACAGTCCTGTGCGCAGACAGCAAGCCTCGCGCCGTCGGAGCTGGCCGCGGGGTGTGCGACCTCCTCCTGCGGTCCTTCACTCCTCACAGCGGGAATCGCGTCTCTACGGACCGGCTCCGGCGCGGCCGCCTCACCCAGAGCAGGGCTGCGGGGACTCGGAGGAAGTCGGCTCAGGCGCAAAACGACTTCACGGTCATTTTACGTTTTTCTGGGAGAACAAACCTGAAACAATTTTTTTTAAAAACATGTCAACCCCAGGTCCCACCGAGATTTGAACTCGGATCGCTGGATTCAGAGTCCAGAGTGCTGACCATTACACCATGGAACCCCGGCGGGGCAGCGCTTTCGTGACTGTCGGGGATGAAGGACACGCAGGGGACGCTCCCGAGGAACGCCCGGGGCGACCTCACTCTTCTCGCTCGCACAGACGCAGAGCTCGCCCTCGCCCCACTCGCTCACAGACTCCAGGGTCCCAGACCTTGATCTGGTCAGAAGAACCGAGCGAGGGCCGGGGTGAGGCCCGGGTCCCTGCCCACCGCGGGGCTCTGACCAGGACCCGACCGGAGACTCGGACACGCAGGGAGTGGGCGACTCTGGTCCCCTTACGGAAGCCCGGGGCTGGAGGTGCGTCTTCCATCAGCGGTCACTGCTCCGCCGCCTGCAACAAAACGAGCTTCCCCAGGGACCGGTGGCACCGTCTGCCGCGCGGGTTTCCTCTCGCGACGCCTGCCGCGAGGGCTCAGGAGGCGCGTGGACATGGAAAGCGCGCCGTCACCCACGTCGCAGGCTGAGGTCCGGTCCGGCCGCGCCTGCCTCGCCCCGGCTAAAACTGACGTAGTCGGCAGGATTCGAACCTGCGCGGGGAAACCCCAATGGATTTCTAGTCCATCGCCTTAACCACTCGGCCACGACTACAGCTGGCGAGCGCTGCTCGCCGCCGGTGAAGGGACCGGAGGCCCGCGCCGCCCCTCCCTGCTCCCGCAGGCTAGGCCCGCTCTGCGCCGGCGCGGAGGTCCTCGCGTGCCCGGGACGCTCCGCGCGGGGAGCAGGCCCGAGGGTCTTGGGAAGCCGCCGCGCCCCCGGGACCCACCTCTGACACCCCACCTCCTCTGTGTGCGAAGAGTGTGCAAAGGTCCGGGCACCCGCACTTTTCAGGCGGGCGGGCGGAGAGGAAACGGGCTGCAGCGAGCCGGCCCAGGAGCACCCGTGAGACCTGGGCTGCTTTCTTAAAAAATGAAAAAGTAGACAACCTGATTTTTTTTTTTCCCAAGGCGCTGAATTTGATGCGTTTTGAGTAAGGTTAAATACTCGTTTTCGTCTAGTACACTACATTCAACCAGAAGTAGTAAACATTTCTTTAGAGTTCTGTGTAACTCAATTACCACTGAGAAGATCTTACTTTTACCAAAAAACTAAATCCAATTTAAAATCAAGCAATTACCCAGAGAAGATCAACTATGCCATGATTAAATGTGGTGCACGACAAATAGTCCAGCACCAGAGAGGCTGAGGCAGGAGAATCGCCATGAGTTCAAAGCTACAGGGCTATCCCCAGCACCAAAAAAAAAAAAAAAAAGCTACCAGTCTACAAGGCTACACAGAGTTCAAGGCCAGCCTGGAATACATAGCGAGACCCTCCTCTCAACAACAACAAATGCAGTCATGGGGGTTTGGGGGGGGCGGGTTGGGGAGAGAATTCAGTCATGGAAAGTAAAAACCAAGAGCACACTCTATAGATTCAGAGTGATGTTTTTATTTGTTTGGTTTTTGGTGCTGGAGATTAAACTCAGGGCCTTGCACTTGCTAGGCAAATGTTCTACCACTTGAGCTAAATCTTCAACCCCTAGTTCAGCGTTTTTTATTTTGTTTCTTTTTGTTAGTTTTTGCAGCACTGGGGATGGGCCTCACGCATGCTAAGCAAGCTCTCTACCAGTGAGCCGTACCCTTAGCCCAGTTCAGAGCTTTCCCATGTGCTTTTCTCTTGGCAACTTTTGGGAAATTACTAATCATTTGCTTGGAAAGGTTGTTAACCTGTTTAAATTCTTATTTTCTGCCTGTTCCTGTGGGAATATTTAAGGAACAGACCTCTGTCATGAAGTGTTCTATTTTAGCTACTTTCTCATCACTGGGACACAATACCTGAGGCCCGCAGTTCAACGAGCAGAGGTTCATCTTGGCTCACCGTTTTGGAGGGGTCAGTCCTCTGCCTGCTGGGTCCAGGGCAGGAAGAGCGTGCAGAAGGGCCTGTGGGGGACAGCTACTCGGGTCCTGGGTGGTCAGGTAGCAGAGAGAAGGGAGAAGGGGGAAGGGAGATAGACCTTCCCACATCACGAGCAAGTGACCCACCTCTTCTCGCCAGACCCTAACTCTTAACAACAACTTCAACTACAGACACATCAATGGGATTAACCTTTGTGAGCTAATCACCGTCTACAAGCCTGTCTCTGAGAGCATGAGGGTTTGGGTTGACATCGTAAACCTAAACCATAACAGCCTCCAAAATGTTTTTTGAAAGTTGCAAGTTTTTGTAATTTAATATAAAAGTTCTAGCTTGGTGCCTTTGGCCTTTTGCTCTCTTTTGCCCTTTCTGTCCTTCTCCCTTTCCCTTGTCCCCGCTGCCACCTTCCTGGAGATCTCCAATAAACACAGCTACTTACCACCTAAAAAATAAAATAAAATAAAAGCTCTTGCCAGGTGTGGTGGCCCATGCCTGTGATCCCAACACTCTGGAGGCTGAAGTGGGAGGATCACTTGTGAGTCTGAGGCCAGCCTGGGCTACACAGTGAGTTCAAGGTAAAGCTGAATTACATCATGAGATACTATCTCAAAAAAATCTTTTTCAAAGTGTCCATGTAAAATAATTTTCAAAGTCTAATTACATGCTAGAAGGCGAGAAGGGTGGAGAAGACACCATGAATTTTACAAGCCTCCAACTATAATTATCTGAGTAACAAATCAAGCTGCAGATGACCATGAACAAGATGGTTGATGAACCTCGGACCACTTGGGGAACATGCTCAGCCTCTAAATCCTCGGGTCTGCACTCACAGAATTCATCCTTCTGGGGCCAATTAGTAAAATAAATGTTTCTTTTATCAGAGCCTGGTTGGTAATCCTAGTGGCTGCTTTATCTTTCTCACTTTAATATTTTAGTTGAACATTACTTCATAAACGAGTTTTAGGATCTTCCCAAATGCCCTTTTAGTGACTTTTTTGGGTTTTTTGTTTTTTGTTTTTAGAGACAGGGTCTCACTATGCAGCCCAGGCTGGCCTCGAACTTGCAGTGATCTTCCCGCCTCAGCCTCCGGAGTGCTGGGATTACAGGCGTGTGTCACCACGCCCAGCCTTTTAGTGACTTTTAATGTTCCATTATTTAGACGAAGTGAAATTTATTTAACTATTTTCCCCCTTAGGGGCAGCATCTGTGATATTGCTACTCTGCCACTATTACTATTTTTTTCTGCCACTATTATTAATAAAAAGCACCATGACTACTTTTGTGCCCAAACTGTCTCCGTTGATTCACAATGCTTTTCTACGTTTCATAAAATGCATCACGGATTCAGTGTCCCCGAGCTTACAAAGAACGGAAGTGGCTGTTTGTCCAGCACCGCAGCTGCAGAAACACGAGGCTCCCCGAGGCTCGGGAGAAGGGGAGGAAAAGCGGCGGCCGGCAGCTGCAGCGAGCGTTCCAGGCAGGGCGTGCGCAAAGGCCTGTCCTCTGAGAGGGTTAAAGTAGGCGCCGCCTGCCTGCGGGGGATCTGGAGCCGGTCTGGGCCTTACTTTCCCTGCCAGCCGGGGAAAGGAGGCGGCTCAACACGCTGCTCTCTCCAGCCGCAGCACCCCTAACCCGGGTCGGCCCCGGCCTCGACGCAGCTCGGCCTTACTCAGCGCTCGCGCATCTCTGCTCTCTGGGCTTTGGGAGCGGGGCACGACCCCCGCCGAGGCCGCTCCTTACGATCCCGAGTTCTAGGATCTCGCCTGGTGCTCCGGCCTGCCTCAGACAGGACGGGGGTCACTTCCCCAGGGCAGGGCTGCGCAGCTCCTGGCCGCAGCATCCTGCCCGACGGCGAGTGCGAGAGCCCGAGCCGTTCACGCCCACCCACGAGTTCGGCTGCACAAGTCTAGGCAGACAGCCGGCTCCTCCAGGGCCTGGTCCCTCCCACCCTGGAAGGCCCAGGCTGAGGCCAACTCCGAGCCAGCTCGCCTTTCACTAGTTCCTGGTGTAGGGACAGGGGTCCCCACAGGTAGGGAAAAGATAAGGTAGAGGCTTCGTTAGGTATTATTAAAAGTTAATAAACAATTTTGACCTCTATAGCTAGACTCTTAAAGCCGGACAGCTATAATCAAATAGAAACACAAAGGCAGCTAGATTCCAACAGTTAAGGACAAAGGCAAAGAGACTAGTTCCCGGAAGGCCCCAGGTAATCTGATTAACATAAACAAAACAAACTCTCCCTTTTGACTCTTACATCTGCATTACCTGGTCCTAAGGTACCCCCCCCATAAATTTGCCCTCTGCCAAAAGACAAAGGTCACAGGGTTGAGGGAAATCGAGACAGAGGTGACAGACAAGCCCAAGAGCCATTCACATTCCAAAGGCCGATCCAAGGGGAAAACTTCAATAAAAAGGGGCTACAAGGAAAGGCCCATGAGTATTTCAGTTTCAAAAGCTCCCTACTCATCAAGTAGCTATCATCTCCCTTTACCCCTATTTCACCTCTTCTAAATAAATTATCTTCTAAATAAATTGTCTTCCCTAATAAATTTTTGGTCTTCTCTACTAATTTAAACTCGGTTGCTTTAATTCTTTACTGTAGCTGGGTTTACGATCGCCGGGAAGTATATTTTCTAGCAGGGCAGCAGCTCACAGTCCACACCCGGATGTAACACTGGGACTCGGATGCGCAAGACAAATCCTTGGGACCCCGGAGGGCCAGGAAATTCTAACACACAGACGCTCTGCACACCTGTCCCTGGCCCGACCCTGCACGGTCATCCCGCCCCAGTCTGGGTGGACAGGGACAGGCAAGTCACACGGTTCTTAAGGCTCGAGGTTCTGTGGGAGGGACCAGACAAGGGTCAGGAACTTGACGTCCTGCCATGTTGCCCTAGGACGGTTTGGCCCTTCCTGCCTGCTATGTCATTGCGAAAGGAGCCTGGTCTTGGTCTCTGTCATCTGCGCTCTGCAGGCAGGGTCCCTCGTTTGTGTCCCACACGCACCTGTCGCCCTCACGGCTTCTCACCAAGCCCAGCCTTGCCCTTTTCCCAGCTCTGAGGACTGGGGAGCCTGAAAACCTCCACTTTTAATCTGGGAATTAATATGAGTTTCACTGGATTTTACTTCAAAATAGGCACGATTCACAGAAAGTGTCCTGTTCTCCAGTCCAGCCCTGGTTTGCAGCCAGCTACAGCGGGACAGCAGAGCCTTGCAGCTCAGTCCTAGCCTCACAGACCAAGGAAACAAAGCGGTTGCTCCTGATGATCGCCCACACAGGAAAGAGGTGGTCTGTAAAACAAAAAAAAAATGTCCAAGTCGTCTGTAAAAGTCTCATATTATCTCCAAAAACAAAAACAAAAGCAGTCCTGAGCTGGGTGTAGTGGCACATACCTGTCATCCCACCACTCTAGGAGGCTGAGGCAGGAGGATTGCAAGTTTTACTCCTGCTTGGGCAATTTAGTCATTTAGCAAGATCCGGTCTCAAAAAAATAAAAGTATAAAAGCTGGCTGAGGATGTAGATTAGTGCCAAGTGCCAAGACCCCAGGTTTAATTTCCAGTACCAAGAGGGAAGAAAGAGAGAGAGAGAGAGAGAGAGAGAGAAGAACAGAAAAGGGAAGGAAAGCAAAGCAAAGCGTCTCCAGGCTCCCAACAGGGCGAGGCACTGTGTTCTAGAGCGCGACTGAGCAGTGGGCGAGACCCGCGCTCCGCAGGGGTCTCCCCAGTCCGAGCCCCATCGCTTCCCATCCTTTCCCGGTGGCCGGCAGGAAACCCAGGGGAGAAGGCAGCGGGGGAGGGGGTCATGGGGGAGAACGCATGGAGGGCAGGTTAGGACGGCCAGGGCAACAGGGACCCGACCGCCTCCCCCTCCTGCACTCGCGCGTGACCCGTGGGCGGGAGCCTTGCGCACAGCGCCTAGCCGGCTGGGGTTTGCGGGCCCGGAACCCCCAGGTCTCCCCCTCTTCCTGTCCCTCCTTCTCCTGCCCGGTCTCCGGCTCCCCGCGAGACGTTGCTGCGGTTCCGGCCACGGTACCAAATCGTGGGTGGGGCTAGCGGCAACTAGGTCGCGCCCTACATACTTTCCGGCCCGACCCGCCGCAGCTCGGATCAGAACTCGCTTTCCGCGGTCTGCTTAACCCCCTCCCCCTCTCTGGTTTCCGACTTTGCTGGACGCAGAAGTCCCCGCCCCGTCACTGGTGACCGTTGACACGCGTGGAGCGGCCAGTGGTCACCGGCTCCCGAGGGGTCTCCATCTCCGCCAGGGAGGGCGGGTTGGAACGCGCCCTGACTCGGGCCTCGCCTCGCCGGTCCCTGGCCTGGTCTTGCGCGGCCCCGCGCCCGACTTCACTCCCGGCCTCCACCCCTCGGTCCCCGAGGAAAGGCAACCACTCACTGTCCACGGACGCCACGCGTGTCCCGGGGGAGTGGCTGTTCGTTGCACTTCGGCCCCAGCTGTCGCCTAGGACCCCGCGCCGGGCAACCCGGCGGGCTCCAAAGCCCCGACGCGCCCCGCGGTCCCGTTTGCTCAGTACGCCGCCTGCAGAGCCGTACGCCGACCCACGCTGTCCCTGGACGCACAGGAGCCCGAGGGGCCTGGGGAGGTCGACACGAGGACCTGGACCTGGCCCTGGAGAGCCAGGCCGGACGTGTCTCTTAATCCTTGGCCAAATTGTTCCTTATCCCAGGGATACGAGGGACAGTCGCCATCGGAAGGCTCAGAAACTACCGCCCGCGTGGCCCTTGAATCTTCCATGCCCTTTTTCGTAAATTTTCACAGAGACTAGAACAGAATGAGTTCTTACGCAGTTATAGCAATAGGCAGTATAATAAAGAACCCGAGGAGGCCACTTTGCCGAGGGGCAGGCTCTGTGGCGCAATGGATAGCGCATTGGACTTCTAGTGAGCATCAGAAGAGATTCAAAGGTTGCGGGTTCGAGTCCCGCCAGAGTCGCGGGTGTTTTTGCCTTCGAGCTCGTGAAAGGCAAAAGGACTCGAGAGAAATCGGGAGTAAAATAATACCAACCCGAAATGACAGCATATGCTTGTAGGCAGGAGGCTGGCAAATCTGTGCCCAGCCTGAACAATTTAGCGATTTGGTGAGACACTGACACAAAATAAAAAAGGGCTGGGAGCTCAGATCCTGAGTTCAATTCCTTTATTGGAGAAAAGAAAAAAAAATATGAAGGCCAGCAACTGAGCAGGGCGGGAGAATCCGCAGCTCGCTTTCAGCTGTTGTGGACTCTGCTCCGACGGCGGCACGCGCTCGTGGGTTCCGCGAAGGTTCCAGCTCTGAGAACTCGAGTACAAATGATGGCCGAGGTTGCCTAGCACTAGTTCAGATTGGAAACGGCTGTCAGGAAAAGCCCCCGCCCACCGTGGGAGCAGAGCTGACCGCGGCCTTCGCCCCGGGCCGCTCCCTGCGCCCCCGCGGTGGGGCTCGTCGCAGGCGTCCCGTGCATCTTCTAGCAATCATGAAAATCCGTCCGTTGTTTGATAGATGCTGTTGCATTCTAGTAACACGCACATGTTGGCATCTCCGCCCCTTGCTGTGTCGGACGAGTTTATAGCTGCTGTCATTCACACTGTGGCCAGCGCCCCTCGTTCCCTGTGTGAACCGTGCACTGTTCCACAGCGCCGGCTGCACCCTTGTGCTACAAAATCTCCCTCTGAAATCAGGTCGCCTGCCCCGCGTGGCCCCGGCCCAAGCCCAGGAAAGACCCTTCTGCTTCTGAAGGGCCGGGAACAGAGAACGACGTTGCTTCCGGCCACAGACTCGTTGCGCCACCAGGGGGCTCCGTGCGGGACGCAGAGGCGCCTGGTCACTTCCCCCTTGGCGCGCTGGCGAACCACAGCCTCGAAGCCTGAGGCCGAGTCGGCCAAAACTGCGAGGTGGCAAACACCGAGTGGTGGTGGATAGAAGACCAGCTCCTCCCCAACCCCGAGGGCAAGTAGACAATGTTTGAATCAACCAATCAATAATAGCAGGCATGTATATTATTTAAGAAAATAGAGGGGTTGGAGATTTAGCTCAGGGGTTAGCGTGCTTGCCTAGCAAGCACAAGGCCCTGAGTTCGATCCCCAGCACCAAAATACATAAATAAATAAAATAAAATAAAATAGAGACCTGTAAGCCCAAGAGGGGAAAGAGGTAGTCTGTTTATTTGTATATTTTTAAATTTTATTAGGACATGTTTGCAGCACATAATGATGACTTTCTTTGTGGGGAACGGGCACTACATATAACACATCTCAGTGGACACCACTGAAAACATGGCTTTTGGCAGCATCTAGAAAAGGTACTTTGAGGGATCAGGGGCACGAGGTTTGCGCATTTCACACAGGCCTTCTAGAGAGCTGGGCACGTGCGAAGCCCTCGGAGTGGGAGGACAGAAAGCATTCGTTTTCATTTTTAATGTAGGGACCCCGAGTGCCGTCACCCCTGCATCTGGAGAGGCCTGGAGGAGACTCCGTGGCCAGAGGGCTGCGCTGAGCCGGGGATGAGGCTTTGATTACAGGCAGAGCCGCTCACAGTAACCCTCGTAAGGGCTGCACCTCGCGTCTGCAGTGAAGTCGCCAGTGAGAGTCTCACCCAGAGTAAGCACAAACGAGTGCCTGAGAGTTCATTTTTCTGCTCACGTTTTATTTATCTCTTGTCAGGTGTTGTTTGTTGTGGTTGTTTTGTTTGGTTTTGGTTTACACTTTAAAAATGCAGTTTCCAAAAACAAAACAAAACAAAACAAAATGCAGTTTCCTTCTGTGGGTTATTGCCTTGGGTCACAGCGAGGGGCAAAGGCTGGAGTGGAGTCTGCCGGGATGTCAGTCCCTCGTGTAGCCCGACGTAACGGTGGGCGCCAGGGGACTCGGTCCCGAGGGCCTGAGGCGCTGAGGCGGTGGTTCCCGGAGCCCTCGGGAGAGGTGTGGCCACCCTGAGGCGCTGACCGGGTGTGCAGAGAGCCAGGGGTGGGGGGTGGAGGACAGCGTGGGCGCGACGTGCCAGGAGGCCAGGCGGGGACGTCCCCGACGGCGCGGGCGCGACACAGCCGCGCGGGTGCCACCCCGAGTCCTCGCTGGACTGAGACCAGAGAAGCCGCCAGAATTTCACAGGGCCACAGAACCCCGCGAACTTAGGGCGGCACGACGCCTGGCGACTCGCTCCCTGCTTCCTGCTAGCCCTCATCTACTTGACTCTTGGCATTGTTTATACTTTGGGTTTCCCACATGAGAGAAGCTTGTGGTTCTGAAGCTATGTCTCTGAGTAATTTCACCTTTAACAGCTTTTGCAAATGGGAAGGGACGAAAAAATGGAGGGAGGGAGAGGAGGAGAGGAGTGAGGAGGGGAAAAGCATGAAGATGCGTTATGCACGTGCGTCACTCCCCATGACGAATGTGATCATTATGCGCTGCAAACACGTACTCATAAAATTTTTGAAGTAACGCAAATTTTTTGTTTAGCCGGGAGGTGGTGCGTGCCCGTAATCCCAGCACACAGAGGCCTGAGGCAGGGGGATCACGGTGAGTTTGAGGCCAGTCTGGGCTACGCAGCGAGTTCTAGGCCAGCCTGCAGTACACATAGCAAGACCTCGTGTCCAAACATCAAACGAAAAAATTTTATTTAAAATAAGAAACAGCCTGACGACTCTAAACTGCATGTACAGAGCCGCGTAAAGAAGCTAAACAGGAGCGTGGGGTGCGGGAGAGGACGCTGGAGGCTGAGGAAGGGACCCGGCCCGCGCAAGAGCAAAACACAGCAATGTCAGAAGTGGGATTCGAACCCACGCCTCCATACAGAGACCAGAATCCCTGACGCGGGAAGCACAGTTTGAGTCTGGCGCCTTAGACCACTCGGACATCCTGACACCCGGCCAAACGCTGCAGGAGGTCACAGCTGTCACCCGCAGCACAGTCCACACTGCCGGTCCCCCAGCGCGGGAGGCCGGGCTTGGCTGGGACCCCGCGACCCGAGGCAGGCAGGGCTGCAGGCCGGGAGGAGGCTCGGTCCCGCGAGGAAAGATCGGGCGTAGGCTCCCACCTCGCCTCCCTTCGAGCCCTGCTTCTGTCTCCCCGTGTCCTTCTCCTGCGTGCTTCCTCCCGGTCACCCGAGAGGCCGTGGAACACAAACTTCAATGTTGGCCACCAAGAGGACGGAACCAGGCTCCCCATCTTCCTCTGCTGCCACCTTTGCTGTGGCCTTTCTCCCCGACCCCCGTAAAACGTTTCCCACGACGGGACGAAGATCCAGTGCGCAGCAGGCACTGTGCGGAGCTAACTGGCCATTCGACTCCGGAGGAGCTGGGGCTGGAGACCAGCCCTGGAGGCCAAGCACAGTGGGCTGTCCCTCACCTCCCCAGCCCTCAGGGAAGAGGCTGCCCCGCAGCTGGGCGTGCGGTCCCTCTGGGCCCACGCGGCTTGATTAGCCTTCCCTGCGCCACCAAAGTCATCAGTTTCCTGGGATTTTTGAGTGTTTTGGTTCTCTGGAGGATTATCCTCAGCTACTCCAATCAGTCCCCAAAAGATCTGGTCCTCCCTGTTCTTGCAGTTGCCGTCCCCAAGGCCCAGACTAATGAACCTAATGAACCGATGAATTGTTCTCCGATAATTGATTCCTGGGATAGTCTTCAGATCCCTGCATTTTTACACGTTACACGTTAATCGCTTCGACTATTCGATGAAAGTGCAGTGTGAGGTTCAACGATCTTTTCGGAAATTAACCCAGGAGATTGAGACACACTTCCGAAGACCCTGATAATCCTTGAAACCGCGGATTCTGCTAGCCCTTCCCGGTGAGCTGTGGAACTAAATTATTTAAAGAATGGTAGAAAAATAAGTCTTGGAACCTGGGTAGCTCAGTTGGTAGAACATCAGACTTTTAATCTGAGGGTCCAGGGTTCAAGTCCCTGTTCAGGTGTTATGTCCCCTTTTGATCCCAAGGCTCCATTATGGTTAGGGCTGGGCCAGAACTAAATTAATTCATTGTTATTGAAGATAAAATCTGATCTACTTTTCCTTACTTGTGTCCTCTGAAGACTGGTTTATAGATAACGTAGAGGCATTTACAATCATGAGTGACAGGAAAATAGGTGTACATTTTTTTTTTTTAAAGCTTGATTTAATTACCCAGGGTAGGCCAAGTTCGATCCCCAGCACCAAAAAAAACAAAAAAAGAAAAAGAAAGAAGTAATTACCCAAGGTTGTGCCATTTTTATATTTCTTTCTTTCTTTCTTTTTTTTTTTTTTTTGGTGCTGGGGATCAAACTCGGCCTTGTGCTTGTGAGGTGAGCACTCTAACCACTGAGTGAAATCCCCAGCCCCATTTTTATATTTCTTTTTGTGGTGCTGGAGAACTTCTTCACCCTGGAGTGTGAGGAACGGTTTGGGTTGGCCTACTGATATAGGGGAAAAAATATAACTCCCAACCTGCTAGATGTCAGTTATGCTCAGTTCGTGCTCCCTGAAGTTGAAGAATGAATTCTAAGTAACAAAGGAGGTTAAGATTGAGAGAAAGAGAGCTCCTGAGAGACAGGAGGGGACGAGAGTGGGTTGCCAATGAGCTCACTTTTCAGGGGATGTTTTATAGAGCACAATCATGAGGCGGGTACACATGTGTCAAAATGATGATTAACCAATAATATTACAAGTGTAGTCGCTTAGGTAATATTGATCCAATGGGGAAGGAGGTCACATAGCAAATGAACATGGAAAGAATAAAGACATTCCAGGATGGGGTGGATCTGGAGGTCTTGGTCAGCCATCTGGGTGACCTAGACTTTATCAGATCAGATGAGTGTAGTCTTCAATTCATTGTTTATCCCTCGCCTTATCTTGAGGCCTGACCTTCAACGTATGTGCCTCCAGCCATAGTTGTAGTGTATTCTCCTCTTGTGTATTGACTCCATTGAGGGCCCAGCCCTGTCTGACTGCCTATAATATTTCTACCTTACTTAGCTGTCTATAATACTACCAGCTATAAACTCTCATAGCACTCACATCTGTTTCTGGTATTCCAGAATTGTCTGAGTCTTACACAAATTCCCAGCACACAAGAGCTTCCGCGCTGCTAAGGTTCAGATCTAAATGTTCCCAACGTCTCCATATTGGGCGGTGAGTCTTGGTGACCTTCCACCCTCCACGGAGGCGGCCTTGGAAACGTGGCCCGGCAGCAGTATCCAGGTTCCCTGGCGCTTCCGCTCTCTCTGCGTCTGTCCCGCCCACCAGGGTCGCTTGAGCAGCTCCTCCCCCGGCCCCTCCACCTTGCGCTCGCTCCGCCTTGAAGCCAGCGGCCATTGACGGAAAACCAAAACTGAACTAGAATAAACCTATTCTTTTTAAATCGTGTACGTCATGTACTTTGTCCCATTAATGGAAAAGCAATTAATACCCCCACTCTGAAGACTACAGTTAATGAACTAAAATCCAAACATATTTTGAAATTGGGTTGGCCACCCATTTCGTACTTTCCTTACAAACCCACTGTCCTTACCCTGAGATTCAGATCACCTATAAAAATCTTGGAAATTAATTTCTGTACAGTTTTTCTGTGCACAGTACTATTATTTTTGTAAAAATGTAAATGGCATTTGGATAAAAAATCAAGGTTTTCGTCAGAGGCGTACTGCATATGTAGAGCAAGAACTGCATGTGCTTTGTGACCATCTTCCTCATTTGTACTGTTGTACTGATGCTGTGTGCACCGGGCTCGAGGTTCTGCAAATATTGAGGAATGAAAGTCATGAAGCAAAGGAGAAGGTTAGCAAAGTTTTGAATGAAAATAAGGAGAAGGAGCACAGCTCCTGGGTTTTCAGGAGGGGTCCTGAATGGGGCAGCCGCACTCCACCCCATCTAGAGCTGATTATAAACAGCGTGGGAATCGCTCAGCTTTTCAGTCGTCACCAGTCAGGTGGTTCTGTGGATTTAAAATGACCAGTCGGGACTCAGGCTTTTAATCCAGCTCTTGGACTTGCAGGGTTTACTGGAAAATAGGATTCCCAAGAGAAACTGGTTAATTTGCATTATAAATTCTTCAAAATTCAGGAATTTAGTAAGGAGAGTAGGGAGTGGCTGAGCCTCCCTTTCGTGGGCGTGGGCTTCACTCCGAGCTGCCTGAGGAAGTCCATCTCAGCCCTTCCACTAGCTAGCTGCCTTACTCACAAGCTAACTAAACAAACTATTTTCTACAATGCCTCCCCGGGAAAGAATAGAAACAGAGAATCTGAAAACATGTGGGGCTCCCCCTCCCTTAAACTCGATCTCAGAACCCCCCCCACCCCCGCCGGCAGGGCTGCAGAAACCCCATGAGGCTAGATGTGCCTGACAGGAAAGTGCGAGGCAGCCTCGGACAGCAACCTGTACTGAGACCAGAGCCTGCTGCCCCTCCCCCAACCTCCTGACTCCCTCCGAGTCCGCTCTGGCTGGCAGAAGGGTGCGATCCCCACGCGTGGCTTTGGAGACTCGCAGGTCGCCCGAGGGCGGCTCCACCGCTGTCACCGGACAGGACCGCGAGGGCCCCGAAGCACAGATGGGGACCCTAAACCGCCCTGCCGGCAGGATAGGCGTGCGGGCTCGCTGGCTGCTCGCAGAAAAGGAATTTTCAGGACGCGTCAGTAACAGGCATCGACGGATGTGTTAGGCAGAAATTAAAAGGTTCACAAAAAAATATAGTGCGGGGTCGGGGGGAGACGGGGAGACAGAGAGACAGAGACACAGAGACACAGAGAGACAGAGAGGTGCTGACTTCCTGGAACTGGGCAGAGCTGTGCTTGTCTTCGGGGGCGGAAGACATGGAGAGGCGCCCGCCGCCCCGGGAGCGTGACCGCCCGTCTCACGGGAGAAAGCAGCCCCCGACGGCTGGCGGCGCGCTCCGGGGCTTCTCTCCTCCCGCCCCCCTTTATCCTGAGAGCAGGCCTCTAACTGCGCCTCCGCTTTCCCTGGGGATTTCGGGGGGGCAGGGGAGGAGCCTCGGCCTAGACGAGGCCGTGGGGTGGCCCCGGAAGTGCCGTTCCTCGCGAGCTCACCGTCTCTCGTGGTGATTCCCTCGCTCCTTCCGGCCCGGCCCCAAGTCGCGGTCCTGACCCAAGAACCGGTGCTCGGCGAGGGACCCCCGCGGGGATCTGACCTGGAGCAAAATGACGGCGTCACAGGTCATGAACAAACCCGGAACATCGCCAGTAATCCGGGGGCGAAAAGACGAGTCTGTAAACTCCCCGTCGGGGAATCGAACCCCGGTCTCCCGCGTGACAGGCGGGGATACTCACCACTATACTAACGAGGATGACGAAGTTCCAATCTTCCAGGAAAGATGTTGAAGGTCACCACATGGTGGGCCTTCCCTGCTCTCCTTGCAGAGAAAGCCCAGGAAACCCCGGATCCCCACGTTGCTTCGCAAATCTAAAAGTGACTCAATAAAAGTTAATGAGCATCGCCCTGAACACTTTGTAGCTCCTGAGTAAGAAAGAAATGTTCACATCAATAAAGGATGCATCAGCCGTCCTCAGCTCCTTCCCTCGAATTGCCTCCGTCCTCCTTCGGCTCGTTAGACTCCTTGCAGATTTACTTCGTAGTTCACCTGACCTGGGATTGCCCTTCCTGCTTCAGTTTGCCACTGATTGTTTCAAAACAGGGTCTCCTGTGGAGTCCAGGCTGGCCTTGAAATCGGCGTGTACGCAGGCTGGGCTCCAATTTGGGGTGCTCCTACCTCAGCCTCCCTAGTGCTGGGATCACAAGCCTGCACCACCACCTGCGGATCATATTTGAAATATACAATATATATATAAATTTCTACATGGAAAAAAAAAGGTAAGATTTTATTCTTAAAGTCTAGGCCTTAAATTTTGCAGCCTTGATTTTTTTTTCCCCGCATAGCGTTTTAGTCCTAGAAACCCCGATTTTAGGAATATTCCTCAGTGAAACCCAGCTGAGCCCCGCAGGTGGCTCACAGAGGACTTGTAATTTGAGGTAGCAGAAAGTTGAAGCAACCTGAAGACCCCCCAGGGAAATGAGTGTATGCATTGAGAGAACAGCAGTGGGCTTCCTAGAGTGGCCGTAGCGCTTTGCTACGATTGGTGGCTTGAAACAGCAGAAACCCACCGTCAGCCCAAGTCTAAAACCCAAGTGTCAGCAGGGCGTCTTCCTTAAAGGCTCCTGGAAGAGGCGGGCTGGCTTTTGGTGACTGGGGAGGGGGAGGGGGTAGCAAGGCCATTGCGGAGTCTTATGAAGACGCCCGTCCCCGGACTCAGACCCCTAAATCCAGTATGGATGACCTCATCTCCACCGAGTACATCTACAGAGACCCTATTTTCGAGTAAAGATGCTCCGATGGTCTGAGTAGACACAGATTTTCGGGGCGACCCCAATGAATCCACATTCGAAGATGAAAGACAAATTATCGATGCCTAAGCTTGACTAACTCCGCCAATGCAACTTTCTGAGCTGGGAAACACGTTGGAGATTGTTGTGGGTCAGAGTTCCCAGAGGCCAAGGAGGCCGGCAGGCCACACCTCTCTTCCCAGACCAGCTGGGCAAAGGGACGGGCCAGGACAAGGGAAACCGTGCTCTTACCCGTGCTGCGGTGACTGGGAGGCTAGTAGACAAGAGTCACATTTCCAAAAAAGTCACAATAGGTTGGATGGTGAAGTAGCCTGTTTTGAGGTAGACATTAAAGTTCTACATAAATGAGAAAATAGATCACGTTTATAGGTAGGAAAAATGAGTGTCTCAAAAATACCATTTCTTCCTAATCTGTTTACTAAACATAAATCCAACTAAATTCTCAAGGTGTCTTCCAAGGACTTGACAAACAGGCTACACAGTTGTTTGGAAGTGCACTGGCGCTGTAATAGCTGACGAAAGGACGGAGGAGACAGGCAGGGCAGAGAGTAACACAGGAGGAAGGCAGGTGGTGGCTCGGAGAAAGAGGGCTGGCCTGCCTGAGAACCTGGCTGGATTGGGGCGTCTGTGACCAAGGAGACAGCTGGGAGAAAAATGAGGGCTATGCTGGAGCCCGTCTTGTGGAACTGCACCCGCTTCAGAGCTAAACACTAGTCCAGGACCAGGATGGGCAGGTCTAAACACAACAAGAAACGGTGACCAGGTAACTCAGCTTGTCCAAGGCCTTCTGCACCTTGGCTGATGGGATCTGATGCAGATTTGACCCTGCTGTGAGCTTTGGGCTCCTCCAAGAACCTTTTTTTTTTTTTTTCGGTGGTGCCGGGGATCAGAACTCAGGCCCTTTGTGCTTACAAGGCAAGTACTCTAATCACTGAGCTAAATCCCCAGCCCCCCCTCCAAGCACCTTAAGAGGTCAGAACCAGGAGGCCTGATAGAGAGGCCAAGTCACAGCTCAGACCAACCCTCAGTCCCACCCGAACCCCAAGGCTGAAAGCCCCCAGCACCCCGCCCCGTCTGTGCCCCGAGTTCTTCTTGCTGGCCCAGAAAGACTGTGGCATGGATCCTGTCTTTTCTCTTTCAAACAAATGCTTCCTCCTGTTGTGGCTCAAGGCTTTGTTTAGAACGCAATCCCAGCGTGGCCAAGACCCGAGCATGCTGACACTAGGAAACCTCTCAAGGCCGTGTCTCAGCCTGTGGAGGATCCGAAGCCACGGGCGATTTGTGCTTCAGGAATTGGACCTGTGAAGAGACACCAAGGCCCCCCGCAGGGCGGGTGATGACCTATTTCCATCTTCCTTCTGCTCCTCTCCAGCCGGCGGCAGCCGAGGACACGGGAGTGTGGGGTGTGCACTGCAGAGGCCCAGAGTCTTTGAGGAGCGGCACACAGAGCAGTGTGAGTGATGAATTTGTCCGTCACACGCAGCCAGCTGAGGGCTACCTCTTGGAGAGGGATGAACCTCAGGCCTTTACACGCAGCTACCGCCCAGCCATTTTAAATTTCTTATCTTGAGACGGGATCTCGCTAAATAGCTCAGGGTAGGTGCACACTGACAATCTTCCTGCCTCGGCCTCCCAGTGTTGGATTACGGTTTGTGCCACCATTTCTGGATAATCTCAGCATTTCACAAAAATGCAGGAGGGACAAAGGGACCCTTTCAGCACATGTGGAAAGGGGTTCCCACCTCTGCAAGGCGGGCGAGTGTTCTGTGCGGGGCAAGCTGGA